>QWZN01000210.1:0-41993 GCA_003693225.1 Venturia aucupariae | reverse complement strand
AAGATAGATCCTAAGATAGAGAATACTAAGAATCTTATACTATTAGTATAGGGATTCTAGTTCAGGATGTCTAATAGAACCTAATATTAGGTTAGAATCCTACTCTATATATCCTTCAATTCTATACTTTAAGTAGTAGATTTGTATAGGAAGTAAGGTTTTGGTAAGATATTTATTAAATTCTACTATAAGTAGAAAATTTCTAGAAATTTCTAGCCTATTATGGCCCAGATCGCTAGTATAATTGCCCTAAAGCGTAGGTATCTATCAAAACGATCCCAACTAGTACCGCCAAACTCTATTCGCTTAATTTATTGCCTGCAGGCCTAGAATAACTCTAACTTAGACTTCTTCGATCTTATCTTCTACCTCCTTATCCTTAGAGATATATACTGCTCTCTTCCTAGCAGTAGTAGCCGCACCGCGGCCCTAGGGTTGAACTTTGGAGCGAGAAGACTCCTTTGCTACCTTAGTAGCCCTAAGGCGGGCAGTCTTCTGCCTAGGGGTCTTAGTAGTACCGGCGATGCCGTACTTACGCTAGACGAGGTTAGAATAAGCTATTTAGTACTAGAAAATAATATACCTTCTTAGGAGTTCCAAACTCTTTATTATCCGACTCATCCTAAAGCATCTTGGCCTCACGCTTGCGCTCTTTGCGCGCAACGACTACCTTTGTACGAGAACGGCTACTAAGACGTATACCCGACTAAGACTTACCACCGAGACTATTATAGGAGAAGTAGTAGTTATAGAAGGGACGCTTACTACGAGAAAGCGTTAGAAGGTACTAGAGAGCGCTAGAAAATACTACTTACTTATCGGCTAACGTAATAATCAACGCAGCGGCGTCCTAGACCTTCTTTATAATTAACTAGTCCGGGCCGGGGTCTACCGGAGTACCTAGCTAGGGCATAAGCTTAATATCGACTATTAGAGCCGCCATAGAAGTAGTAAGATCCGAATCGACCTAGAAATGGTTAAAATGTACTAAATCGCGCTAGAAAATATTAGTTTCAAACCTTATAGCAATCTTCGTTCTTGGTAAGGTAGTAGTAGTAACGATTGCCCTGATTGCTACCGATCTTAAAGCTAGAGAAATATTGTTAGCTATAATACGCTAGAAAGCGCTAGAAAGGGTCTAACTTACTCCGCGATTATCAAAGGATCTACGTAGAACCTATAGTGTTGATCGACGTGACCCTCGGCTACGCGACGAATATAACAAAGATACAAAGACTCGTACTACGTAGTAGTAGCCGCTTTCGCGAGCCGCTACGCCGCGAGAGACTATATAGGTATAGCGAGTAATATTGGTTAGATATTTAACTAAAAAAGAGTTAGAAGAGCCTAAAGAGTGCTAGAAAGCGCTATAATTGTATCGCCTAATAGGCGAAAAGTAATAGTCTAACTTACAGCTATGTTTAGTAGTTATAAGAAGGATAGGGTTTTAACTAGTAAAGTTTGCCCTATTAAGCTTAATAGCATGCTTATTCTGGTATGTAAATAATGATATAATTTATCTATTGTCGTAGTTAATAGTCTAAGAAGGGGGTATTATCAGGATCCTGTTACATGACTAATAGATTGGACACGTATTACTATATAAACTATACTCGCTAAGATCCTAAGGATCCTTAGCGATTATCTTATTAATATAATACAAGTGTTCTCATTCATCATTTTCATCTTCAAATCTACTATTCTTGACACTAGCCACCATACAGAATCCCGTGATGGGTTGCGACACAGAGGCACAGCCAGATGCACCATATTCAGATGACCGGACAAATTTCCACGTCGATATATTACCTCCTCGCCAAATTTTTATGCAGTGTATGCTCCTTCATCCCCAAAGACACCACCACACCCAAGGTCGCCACCCCAAGCATGGTAAACCACACACCTTTCAGCGCCCACATATACGCCTTTATAGCCTCGTCGTACACAATCCCCTTCAGATTTTGCACCTCCCCGATACTATTTCTTAACGTCCCAATAAACTCCTCGGCATCCGGCCTATCTCCAAACCTCGCCCACAATTGTGATTTAAGGATGTTTTGGAAGACAGCGGAGGCGATTGTGATTCCGATGGTTGAACCAGTGGAGCGGAAAGCGTAAGATGCTGAGGTGACAACGGCTTGGTATTTATGATCGACTGCAGCTATCAACGCCAACAACGTGACAGTAAGGATGCCGCCGTAACCCACGCCCATGAGGAAGAAGTAAATGTATGGTGGTATTTGCGCGGTATTTTGATCGAATGTCCCCGCAATCAACGCACTCGCGAGGAGGAATAGTGACTCGATACACATGTTCAGGATGTAGTAGCGACCTGTTGCTCGCATTATGTATCCTGATCCTAGGGAGCCGATGGAGGCACCGATTGACTGTGGGATCAGGCGGGCTCCTGCCTGAAAGGGTGAGGAACCAAGGACTTGGAAGTAAACCGGGGCATAATAGAGGAGCATGAATGCCGACATTGTTGTAAACCAGTTGGTCAAGCAGGCACACGCTACTGTTCTGTGAAGTAGGAGTCGAACTGGGATGACGGGTTCGGTGGCGACTTTATCCTCAACATAAATGAAGATTAGGAAACCCACCGCGGAGAGAGGTAATGTTGCCAAAACGACTGGATGTGTCCAGGGCACGATATTGCCGCCTGAATTCAGACCAACGAGGAGTAGAACGAGTGTGAACACCAAGGTGAAGGCTCCTAAGAAATCCACGCGCTTGATCCGAGATATGCTCTTCTCTTTAACAGGAATATTGATCATGCATGCGACCAGGATTCCCGATATGGCAATGAGCGGCAGCTGGAAGTAGAAGGCAAACCTCCACCCCTTGATATCATTCATCCACCCTCCATAGACGCCTCCGAGGCCGCCTCCCAACCCATAACAAACGTTGCCCAGACCTTGAATAAGACCCCGCTGTCTGAGGGGCACAAGATCTGAGCCTACGAAGGTCGAGATGGCCATCAGTCCTCCTCCTCCCATGCCTGCAACTACTCTGCCAAACATCATGAACCATTCATCCTTTGCCAGCCCGCATATGAGATTGCCAGCGAAGAAGAAGATGTTGGAGAATATGAGCCCTGCACGGCGCCCGAAGATATCCGTCAATCGGCCGGATATTGGTTGTAGAGCTGCGTTGGCAATGAAGTAGGCTGAGGCGAGCCATGAGAGTAATTTGAAGGAATTGAACGAGTTTGATATGGGGGTGGAAAGGGTGGCTATGATGGTTCCGTCTGGTGGTTGTTAGTAGTGTATATACCAAGATTGGTACAGTTGAGGTACCCAGCGCTCCCAAAAAGACACCCAGCCATACGCTGGCCATGATAGCAGCCAGTTTTTTTGTACTCGGCTCATCGATGAGAATCTCTTCGGGCGCGTCTTGTTGCTGTTGGATGCCGCGATCAGCCTCGATGGGCTCCGGGGGAACTTCCTGCAGCAGAGGAGTCGACTCGGATGGCCGTCTTTGGGATCCTGGCTGTGAAGACATTGTTGATGGAGGTTCTTCTCTCAAGAAAGGTTCCTTGTGGTGGACGAATGCAGGACATGATGGAAGAATTTGCCCTTGTAATGACGAAGGAAGCTGTTAGAATCCCACCACCTGTTTTCATTCCCACCAACCTTAAGGCACTGTCTACCGAGAGCCCGCATCCGGACACCTCACAGAGCTGCTATCAGCCAGAACGTATAGCCACGCCATACAACAATGGCCACTCTTGATATCTACGAATTGGACACGGAACACACGGGCGTATATAACAGAGCTCCGGCTCGAGGCATTCATCTCCTCTGCAAACCGCTCTCACTACAATAACGCTTAATATGTCTACCCCAACAATGGACCAGCTGATCAACAAGACTCGCGACTATGTAGAGAAATACATGGAACACTACGACCCTTCTCACGACTACTCCCACCTTCTTCGTGTCCTTCAGACGGCCCGCAACATCGAAGCGGATCAACGCACCAGATATCCGGACCTCAACATGGACAGCACCATCGTTGTCTTGTCCGCACTCCTTCACGATGTCGGTGATCGTAAATACGTTGCAGAACACGAAAACGCAACAACATTGGTCCGTGATACACTGCTTGGATTTGGTGCTTCTTCCGTGTTGGCAGACAAGGTTCAACTTATATGTACCAACGTTTCTTGGAGCTCGGAAGTCAAGTCCAAGGAAAATGAAAAGGCTGTGGCGGAAATGTGCAAGCAGATTCCAGAACTGGCCATTGTCCAAGACGCGGACAGATTGGATGCGATTGGAGCCACGGGAATCGCTCGATATTTCGCTTTCTCAGGGGCACAATGCCAGGCGCGGGGGTTGGGCACAGGTCACTTCCATGAGAAACTGTTGCTCCTTGTGGATCGTATGAAAACTCCATTAGGGAAGGAGTTGGCCGAGGAGCAGACTGCGCGAATGAGGGTATTTCTCGAGTGGTTGAGAACTGAGCAGGCCAATGTCGAGGGCATGGCAGATGAGATGGCAAGACAGGAGGCCGCTGAGGGGGAAAAGTGGAAGGCGGATAAGAAGAAGATGGAGACGCGGGGGGATGGGACTACCTCCAAGCAAGAAGACCGAGGATGATTTGGATGCTAACGACCTGTCCTGGGCGACCAGAACTGGGCTGTCGTCGTGGCATGATTCTCCAAAAGGGCGGCATTTTGAAAAATTGATAGAGAGGACGGACACCCAGATGAGTACATCTGTAGGGCAGCTACTTGGATTTCTATAGATGAGAATGGCCAGCATGCAGACCGATTATAGAAGGCGGGTCGCATATGTAAAAGGAATTGTAATTTATGTCATTTCAGCATGTTATGATCCACCCTCTCTCCATGGCGACGATACTTCTCTTTTCGCAGACCGAGCAGTCAAGCCATCAATGATCATTCCATGGTATCAACTCTTCCCCTTCGTCAACAATATCCCAAAGCTTCTTCGGCGGCTGGACTCATTCGCATTGCCACAGTCCACGTCTTCTCGCGCTCGTGATGGTAATAGTACTTCCAGGCAGATTGAACTAGATGACCCTGGTTGTGGATGGGAAAAGTTTGAAGGCTTACATTTGGCGAAAATTTTGGCGATCTAGATATTTCGTTTTTTTCGAGGTTCATTACACAAATAAAGAGAGAAGATGGAGAAGGGAATGGTGATCAGATACGCTCTTCGTCAGTTTGGTCATCTGAAATTTGTCGAATATCAGAATTGAGTGTGAAGACTGTGAGAAATCATGTCGTAGTGCGTCTGCGAAGTGGACGGTCTATTCCTGAATATTACAGGAGCATAACATTCCCCCTATCGAAATGCTAGATCATAGTCGTGATTCATCCACCGGGAGCACGTTGTCGTACCGGCAAGCTACACCCGGCAGCCCCGGTTCTTATACAAGTCTCCCCCGTTCATCCTCTACTGCTTTGCACCACCTACACCCCGACCTTCGCCCTCAACCCCCTCATCGCACCCCCAAGTTTCTGCCCGATGCCCGGACTCGGTCCCGTCTTCTTCTCCCCAGCCTTCTTAGGCTTGGCATATGCTTTCGAGGTTTGTATATTGATCGTTACGGCTATGGCCACGACAGAGAGGATGGCGAAGAACCAGCCTAGGAGGTAGGCAAGGAGGATAGGTTTTGCTTGTACGGTTGCGAGGGCGTTTGGAGTGAGGATTGGTTTGAGGAATTCCCAAGCCATTTTGGGTGTGTTTGTAAGGTGGGAAGTTGATGGTCTAATTGACTAGACTTCGGTTTTTTTCGTAGATGGTTGGATGTATTCAAAGCTCCTGGCTCTTTGAGGTAAGATAGAAATAGCAGTAGTGAAGACAGCCAGCTATCAAGCTTCAAGCTCTGTTGGCAAAATAGAAGAAAGTGTTTTGGAACGCTGCGAAGCTGCTGTTGAATGCGCAGGAACGTTGACCGCCGCGAGAGGAACGACATCAACTTCACTTACCTTATGCGCCCGTCTCCTCCTGTCGCCAAAGTTTGGTTTGCTGACTGCAGGTGAGCGCTACGAGTGGTCGGTCGTGCTGGGACAGGGGCGCTTCGCTGCTCCAGGAGTTTCAGCGATTGCCTGCCGAAACTGCCAGTGCCTCCTTTTTCATTCATCTCATGATTTTAGAAAGGTGACGAACGGGGCTTGAAGATGCAAGGTGGAAGATGATATTGTTCGTCGAGTCGTACACGAAGGATAGCAAAAGGCTTTGGATCGTATTGATGCGTGTGGCAGGCGGGAATTTGACTTTCGATACTTAGTACCGTATTGATCTCCGGCGCGTTGTCATGTGATGCATCCTGAGGGCATGGCAATGCCCATGAGGCTCTTTCCGTTATGCGGTTCGCGGTAATAAATAAACCTTGCTCGCCGGCAAAAGGGGATCCTTTGCAAGGACAAGGCCTGCAACCATGGGGTAGCCGTACATAGTACGTCCACGATACGCAAGGATCAAGAGATGCAAGGAATAATGATTGGCGGGCATTCGTTTGGCGTCAAGCCACTCCCGTCGTCGTATGATATCCATACGGTATTCCACAGTATGCATACGGTATTCCATAGGATGCATACTGTGGTCCATAGTATGCATACTGTGGATATGCATATGGGCCCGTTGAGGTTTCTGTCGACAATTTGGGGCCGGACGAGTGTCTGCACCCAGCCCTCGGATTTTGAGGAACATGTGCCATGTTCCATCCTCATGTACCTCATCCGTAGTACGAGGTAGTGCCCCCGTTGGACGCCAGCCGTGTTCGGCGGGATCACGGATGCCAAGCTGCAAGCCGGGTCTTTTCTACATCAGCTCCGGATACCTTGTTTGGGACTGCACCTGCACCTAATAGATGGACGTGCTTCAGCTGGAGGTAGAAAGTCATCCGTGTTGGCAGTCTCGTTCCGCTTCACATCATCCTTCGCTTCCATCTCACAAATCCCTTTCCATGTTGCTGTTCGTTTCTGTCCCCTCGTGATGGACGACTTACATCCTCCGAGTCTTGAGTCGCTCTTCCGGAACGCATACAGGATATTGGACGACGTCCAGGGATGCGCTGAGCGATTGGAACCCGTTGCGGAGAGCGTAGCCATCTGCCATTGGACCATTCAGAACCTCGAACGACTGCACCGAGCTCAGGCTCAAACCCACAATCCGAGCATATCCAACCATGTTTTCGCCATGTCCAGGATTTTGGAACGCTTCATTGCCTCGTGTAGCGCCCTCACATATTCACTGAGTCCCCCGATGTCATCGACGGAAGTTCGGATTGGATCCATCTTCGGTGCTCCACGCCAGGCAAAGAAGAGGAACCAAATCCGAGAGCTGCAGGAGGAGCTCTGGGAACACCAAAAGATGTTGTCTTTGGTGTTATCCAACGCAATATAGTGAGTTATTGCCCCCCCTATACCTGCCGCTGATACCTTATCCATATGCAGCCTTGGGTCGCGTGTAAGCGATCACAATTAGGTATCCATCAAACATTATGCTGACCAACATTCTCAGCATGACGGCTCTAGATCTGCAGAAGTCAAGACAGTCACCGGACCCCACCCTTTCCTCCATTCTACGCCTTTCCTCGAAAAGACACACGATACTTGAGCGAGATGACCGGGATCAAGAGGGCAAGGCTCACAGGCCCAATGAATCACGAGCAGAGCTTCTCGAGTGGGAGTTCTGCGTGCGACGCTATTTCGAATATGTGGATGCCGAAGAGCTGAGAGCAGCCGAGCAGGCTCTCCAATCGCGGCGATCTTATGCGGGTCAACTGCTGGGACGTGGCTCGGAGCCTTCACTGGCCCTCGCTGCAGCTCCCAGGCCGTCGGACTACAGAACAATGACAACTTCCGACTTTTCCTATGGCTATTACAGGACGGGTGAGGCATTGAGCGCCGAGACACGGATGAAGCGACTGTCTGCCGATGGAGATCCGTACAACGCCATCTACACACGTTCTCGTAGAAACAGTACAGCCTCAAATGTCTCTGCCACCAACAGTGAGAGCAGACGTAATTCCTTTGCAAGCTCGAATGGAGGATCACCAATGATTTCACCGACCACGATTGGCTTTGTACAACCGGCAGCACCTGTTCGATTCGAGACGTCCCACGATACGGGAGAGGCCTCGAACCATCCTCGTGCCCCTAGAGGAGACAATCTGCAACAAGCATGGATTGATATCACAAATGCAACCAGAGACATGCCTCCCAACGAGGCTCGTGCTTATACTCAAGGGCGGCTCGAGGGCTTAGATCCTTCTTTGACTGCCCAGTTGCGCGTCAAGGGAGGAGACATATCGTTACAAACCAGACCTCTCCCCATTCGTCAAAACAGTGCGCCTCAATCATCTCTTCGCGACAACATTTTGGACGCCAACGGCTTTGGCGAAGAAGTCCCGCATCATCAGCGGTGCCATCTGCCTCGAGTCGCGAGACTCGAGACAAGGAAGGATTCAGCTCCCAAGGCTGTCCGAGCAAACACCTTACCAGTCCGCGCTCAAAGACAACTATCACGTCTGCCCTCCAAGACTCGGGTCTCCAATTTGCGCGCAGATCACCTGAGACAACTGAGCACTATTGTGGAGCGGCCAATGACAGCAGGATCCAAGAAGTCGAAAACCGAGTCAATAAAGTCTTTAAAATCCATTCTCAGCTTCAAGAAGGAGAAGATCCCAGCAGTGCCAGAGATTCCACGGATCCAACTTGACAACAGGAAGCCATTGGATTCGAACTTGTCCGACAGCAGCACGCTTCGAGGCAGTACACCAGACAAGGTTCCAAGGCTTGTTGAGCTTGATGGTTCTCCTCCCAGATCCACGATGAAAACAGCGAACCACCCTGCGATGCAAAAGTCGAATCTTAATCAGAGATCGAACTTGTCCGCAAACCCCCTTCCAATCCGACCAAACCATTTTCCTATCAAAGTCTTGGAGAAGCCATTGAAGCATATCAAGAACCCCATCAAGAGACTTTCTCGCTTCTTCTCGGCGAGCAAAAAGGAGAGAAGCCTGCACAACCGTCTTTCATCAAAAAGCTCGCCTGATCTGATGGACTGCATGCAGTCAGCTGAGTGTCTCGCCAACAAAGCATCACTGGATACCATGTCGAGGAAAAACGGAAGCAGGAGCACAATCTGTCTCGTTGCCATCCAAGAGGCGCCGGACCAGCCCTTTCAGATCTGGCTCAATGCTTTGCCATATATAGAAGGACGAGCAACAACGCCGACACCACGGGCATAAACAGACAACACCGTCTCCTTATTTAATTTTGACGAGGAGAACACGACATACACCGGCATGGTACTCTCGTTTGTCAACTCGATCTTTGCGCAGATCCTTCGTAACACCATACACTAATGATGGAAACGACGAAACGAAATGTGCACATGCAAGACTAAGATGTCGTTGGGAAGAAGAAGGCGTCACGCACACATACATACCTTGGCCGAAACAGGAGGCCCTGCTTTTGATTTTGTTTATTTCCTCGCGGGATACCAGGGATCTTCGACGTCCCATGCATTGTTCTATTTGCTTAATTGTTGAATCTTCCACAAATACTGTATCGGTATGGGTTTTCATCGCCAGATATTTCTAGTCTACCAGGCCTCGCTGAAGTTGTCTCTCGAAGTATAGTCCTCCAATAGAAGATGGATTATCGATTACTTCCTCAAAGACCAATTATCAAAATCGCCAGACGTTCTTCAATATTGATCTCGACTTCAGTTCCGCATTGTATATTGGTTATGGGTGATTCGTCAAAAGGTTGTCCAGGCACTTTTTGCTTCATGAGCAGTCGCTTGTTGTCTCCTGGGGATGTTGATTCTAGAGAGACTTTCAGTCTTGGCGTGTACTCCCTTTGGTATCTGTGGGTGCCAGTTAGACTTTAAGTCATCTCATTTCTCGCTTGAGTGCTGAGGTGCAAAGATCGTGAGCGATCAATATGTCTCTTTATAGAGTGTCGACAAGAGAATTGAATATGCGCATAGCTGGTGTGGAGAAAGTATGAGAAATGCCGAAAATGGCAAATGGAGTTGTTGTTGTTGAAGGTGTTGATGCCTGCTGGATAATAAACAGTAGTCGACTAGCC
Organism: Venturia aucupariae; assembly: GCA_003693225.1. Lineage (NCBI taxonomy): Eukaryota > Fungi > Ascomycota > Dothideomycetes > Venturiales > Venturiaceae > Venturia > Venturia aucupariae. The sequence continues at coordinate 31,921 of QWZN01000210.1, read as the reverse complement.
GAGCCCTCCGTGCTGGCCCTTTCCAGGAGATAGCTAGTGAAACTATTCGGGCCTTGGCTCTCCCAAGATCGTGGGAGGGGTTCGACGACGCTCTTTGCAAAACAACACAAAAAGTGCGATTTTTAGCTTGAATGCACTGTTCGTAGCTTCGAGAAGAGCGAGCTCAACTCCATGCTTTTAAAATCCAGGCCTGTAGTCATCTAGATGCACCAGCCGACCCAGATGCAATCTTGGTATGAAATGACGAGATCGGGATCCCTACCTTATCTTTGAGCCCGTTGGCACTAGGTACTGTGGTAGTCTACTATCCCTAGGAAACCTTCTCTCCTTATTCAGATGCCGGAGTGCAACAAAAGGCCCCTCTGAGTTGGTCCAGGACGAGAAAGCGAAGGCCGACAAGATGGGCAATGTTTCTCGCGAGGTCAAGAACTCTCTCACCTCCATCCCCATCCTCCTATGCTGTTTTACAGCTGGCTTGATTGATAGCAGCACCTTCAATGCCTGGGGAGTCTTCGCGACCATGCAGACTGGTATGCTATTTGCTAGGCGACGATGAATCATCTGCTAACAATCACGCAGGAAACATGGTTATAATGGGCCTGGGCGCATCCCAACAACCTGTTGGTCATCCGAGAGCCTGGCTCCAAGCCCTCGTCGCCATCTTCTTCTTCTTCTTTGGAGCACTCTTCACCGCCAGAGTGACCACCTTTCTGAATCCACTCCGACACACCACCCTCGCCTTCTCATTCTTCGTACAGACCGCACTTCTCGTCACGGCCGCCGCCCTCCTACAGTCCGGCGTGATACCAGGCATAATCAGAGATGGCAAGGAATCATACCTCAGCTTGATTGTCTTACCAATGTTTAGTTTCCAAGGTGGGAAACTTGTGCGGGAAAGGCACACGTCCACGCTAACATTGTGCCAGCCGCCATGCAGAGTGTCACTGCTCGTCAACTTGGCCTCAATGAGATACCCAGCACCGTCATTACATCCATTCTCACGGACTTGGGCAACGACGGAGAACTGTTTGCTGGACCACTCGGAAATTGGAAGAGAAACCGTCGGGTTCTGTCCGTCGTGTGCATCCTTATCGGCGCAGTTATCGGTGGCTGGCTTTCGAGAACAGACAACGGTATGCCTACAGGGATATGGCTCGCAGCAGGTGTCAAGGGTTGCTTGACTGTCGCATGGATATTTTGGGAATCAAATCCCGTACAGGACAAAGATTCCAAGGCGCACTCTTGAATTGCTCCATCTTCCAGTCCAAGTAGCGATCCCCGCAAACAGCAAGCCACTGTGTGTGGCTCACTTAGTACGCCTCAAAATGCAGGCAGTACATCCTGGAGTAGAAGTAGCACATATTGAAAAGGGCAACAGTGACGGGGAATTTGCTGTGTCATTGGCAGCTGTTTACGTCGAGTTCTCTTTCGCCAACGTACCCTAGGAGCCAATTATTAATATTTGTACGTATTGATACTTGGAACCGGCAAGTCCACAGCAATTCACACCCTTGCATGAAGGTTCATAGCAGCCTTGGTAAACGTTCAACTAGCGAACACGCTTCTTAGAGGAATTGAAGCGAAAATCGACTTACCATTCGTCCAACGCATTATCTTCTTCTCAAAGACATATGTCACTCCGGTAACTTTTTCTAGAAAAATCTGTTAATCAGTACCAGATGTGTATAGGCAAAGCAAGGATTTCTACACTCGTTGTTTCGAGAGACAATTGCTCATTTTCTTCGCCTTCGCACTCGTTTCCTTGCCCATCATCAGAAATGATGATTTTCTTTCTGAAGTTCGCTGTTCTTGCTGCTGCGAAGCGTTTTCCTGCGTCTGATTCTGTGTTGCTTAGGAATTTGGGATCTGAAAACCATCATGCACGACCATGCAGGTTCTATAGCTTGCAGCGCGTTTATCTATGGTATCCACCTGCAGGTACGACTTCAAGTCGCCACGAGAATTTGAGCTCCACGATGTTAAAATCAATATCAACGAGTTTCTGGCGGCTTTGAGAAACGACTTCGCCACAAGTTTACCGTGATCGATCTTCGAAAGCAAGTGTTGAGTACGCTTCTCGAGGGGCAGTGAAATGATAGCCCCATCGGAACTATAGGCCGGGTAGTCCTCTGTAGACAACTTCAAGTTGAAAATATAAATCTTGGCACTCGTGACCTTTCCAGTCTGCAGCTCCACCTGCAGGTGCGCTCTTCCAAGCTGACTGGAGTGTCAATGTGCGACGACTACCATGCCCACTTCCACATTGCAAACTGATGGCGGTAGGCAAGGTTCAAGAAGTGTTGAAGCTCTCTCCTCGACAAATCCAGGACTTGACAGACTCGCCGACGTCTCTGCCTGTCTGTCTTTCTTCTCCTCCCTCATATGGTAAGCATAACTTCCCAGCCAAATTCACAGTAGCTAACCAAGCCCGTCGCTGAGGTCGAAGAGGGCCCACTGTCCGCTCCTCCATATGCCCGGCCTTGTGCTTCTATCAATTCCGTTGTGGACAGTTGTCATGAATCCGACGGGGAATCAAAGCCTCGCGGCCGGCCAAAGCTCAGCTCTCATCGACGGGAGACGTACACACGCCATCAGGCCGATACAAACCACGACATGCCAGGATGCATCACGGAGCAACGTCCTGGACTGCCTTCCAGGACTGTCTCAACACCCCCAGCCATTAGGAGGAAGCATTCTTCCAGAGGCCAGACTTCTGTTCGCCATGGACTGTCAGACACAAGACCTGAGCGGGCTACACCGAGCCCTCTGAAGCTCAAGGAACACAAGCAAGAGAAGGCTAACGATGGAGGAAACCTCAAGGTGACACCACAACCAGGCACAGTGGCATCTCCACTACCACACCTCCCCCTACCGCCCATGTCAATTCCTACCTTCCTCCAGCTCGAGCTTGCCTCTGAGCGACCGTCGCCTCTGTACATACATCATTCTTCAACCTCCGACAGCCAGTACGAAGACTCGTCGGTAAAGTTCGAACGCCTGCTGAATTTCATATCGCTGCCTTTCCAGCTCGAAAGGCTGTTACAGTTTGGGGCATGGGCATGTTTTGATGCGTGGTTGTATACCTTCACGATCCTTCCTCTGCGATTTGTCAAGGCCCTACTTATACTGATCGAATGGTGGCTACGGAATGCGTGGAAGGAGCTATGCGGTTTGGTTGACTTCGTGTACCGTGGGATCGGGCGTCTTCATCGTCGAACATGGTCCAAAACCAATTGGCCAAGGTCGGCGACTCCTTCGGGCGATGAAGCTCGTTCCTGTAGCACTTCTGTCGCCAATCCAACCCCGGCAAAGGCAAACGCAAAATCAAATAAGCAGGAAAGTGCTGGCGTGCTTCACGCTTGGCCCGATCCAATTCGCAGACCTCGAAAGAGTGCATACAAACACAAGCGAACTCGTTCGACACCGTCACTGCTATTGCCAAGTCACAAATCCGACCTTCTTAAAGGGCTCCTGATAGTGCTGAGCTGCTCGCTGCTCATGCAATTAGATCCCAGCCGGATGTACCACAATATACGTGGCCAGAGCGCTATGAAGCTCTATGTCATTTACAACGTCCTTGAAGTCTCGGATAGACTCCTTTCCGCAATTGGCCAAGATGTGCTGGAATGCCTCTTTTGCCGAGAAACGCTCGAGCGCGGTGCCGATGGACGCAGTAAGCTCATTCGCCCGCTATGGATCTTTGTCCTGGCCTTGATCTACAACGTTCTTCATGCCTCTGCCCTCTTCTATCAAGTCATTACTCTCAACGTGGCCGTCAACTCGTACTCAAACGCCTTGCTCACGCTTCTCATGTCCAATCAATTCGTCGAAATCAAAGGGGCTGTGTTCAAGAAATTTGAGAAGGACAATCTGTTCCAACTGACATGCGCCGATGTTGTTGAACGGTTCCAATTATGGCTCATGCTCTTGATTATCGCCATGCGTAACGTCGTTGAGGTCGGAGGATTCAGCATCAGTCTTGGAAGCTCTTTCACAGCTTCGAGCACGAGTAGTCCAACAAGCAACGCCACAGGCATTCCCATCTCAAACGGCAGCATTTTACCGCAGAGTTTCACTATCCTTCCCAAATTGACGGGACAAGTACTGGGACCATTCGTGATCGTTCTCGGGAGTGAAATGGCCGTTGACTGGCTTAAGCACGCATACATTGGCAAATTCAACAGCACGAAACCCAACATCTACGGCCGCTTCTACGATGTCCTCGCCAAAGACTACTATTCGAACGCCTTTGCCGATCAGAATCTGACCAAAAGACTTGGTCTCCCTGTTTACGCCTTGGCTTGCCTTTTCATTCGCGCCAGCATACAAACATATCACATGTTCCTCGCTGCCCACTTTCCATCTCCACTTCCCATCATGGCGACCTCCATCTCACTCGAATCGGATGCCGCATCGACAACGCCTGCCACAAGAGCCGCTCTTGCCCACATCGACCAAATTTTCCGTCGTGCCTTGGGTCGATCGACCTTTGGAGGTGGTGGTGAAGCAGACCGGTCCTCATTTTTCAGGTGGTGGGCCATGGACGATCTCATCGCCTTGTCGACCATGCTAGTCTTCTTCTTCGTCATCTACCTTCTCCTACTGGCCCTCAAACTCGTTCTCGGCATGGTCTTGCTTTCGGTCTCACGAAGACGATACAAAGGCATGAAGGAACGGGAGAGAGCGGTAGTCGATACCCATGGGAAAAGACTTGGCGGATGGGGCACTGTGGAGGTTGATGAGGACAAGAAGAGGTGGATATATGCCGATGATGAGAAGGGTTTGGAAAAAATCAGGCAGAGAGATCGGAAGGCGCAGCAGGTCACGAAGGACAATAAGGCGACGGATTATGACAAGGTTATGAGATATGATATGGTTGCCAAGAGGATCTGGTAGATGTCAAATCAGAGTTTGTTCAAGCACGCTTCTACAAGCCCCATGTATTCACCCATCCGTTGAAACTTCTGTCATGTGCAGCGGACTCGTATGCGCGATGTCATCATCAGCATCAGATCTTTCTCTACTGTGATAGAAGCCCGGGTTCGCCCACCAGCGCAAGACTGCAGGTGGGGCTCTTTGTTGAGCAACAATATGTCGGATTATCCTTGAAAGGTGTGCCTTGTGCATGGTGTAATAATAGCTTACGTACTCCGTACCACTACACGGTACTACAGTTCTATCGAATGGTGGATACCCAAGGCCAGATTGACGACCAAAGGGGATATTGTGTGCTCGGTACTCGGTGCTCGGTAATAGAAAAATGGTGTGACAGAAACCAGATGGCCGGGTGCGGGAGGAAGCATTTCCCAGCTTCCGCGCTTGGGCTTCTCGTGACCGGACTCTACACAGTAGAATCTGCAGGTGCAGGTGCAGGTGCTGGGCGCGAGTAGGTGCCGTAGTGTTTGGTTGCTTTTTATGATTCGTCAGCAAAGTCGGTAAGGTCAGGTTCAGTGGAGCACCTGAGAGACGGACCCGGCGGACCACAGACAACACAACCACGGTGCAGTACAAAAGATACCTGTCCTTGTCCAAACCTACAAACAACTGGTACCGGTAGTCGTGCGTCGGCAGCATGCCAGCTGTGCCCGGCTTGTTCGCTGAGCCGGGTCATTGTCGGTCGGCATACCACAGTACTATTCTGGTACAGGTGGAATTACCCCCGCCCCGGACAACGGCGGTGAGTGTGATGGGTATCGTATAGTAATAATTACCACGAGTCTATTATAACACAATCTTGCACCCAGCCATCTGGTTTGTGGTGCCGGGTTCCTGGACACTCGGCAGCGCCGCCATGTCTGCTGATCTCTTGATCCCTGCCTAGGCTCGTCCTTTGACCCTGTTTACCAGGAGGTACTCCGTACTGGGAGGTACCACTGGGAGGTATTAATTGGCAGAAGGTATCATAGATACCATATACTACACCTAGTAAATATCCAAACTGTAGGCTCCTGCTTCATCTTCATCCCATCTCTGTGATGCTTGCATCAACGTGTCACCTGTACTTCGCCATCGGCTTCTCGATAGCACGACGGAGAATTCGGTAGCGAGCGCAATAATCGTTCCTGGCAACGGAGGCAATGTTCCACAGACAATGTCTCCTTACTCCCACATTGAGGGGGATGGGAAGACTCTCGGCGGTCGCTCATACGGTGGTATGGCGGAGAGCTTGTCGTATTATTGCGGATATCAGGCCGATTACCTTAGGTAGCACCGCTTTCCGTAAAGTGCAGGCAGGGTAGAGATAGGTATTCAGCTGTCGTCTGCCATCCCGCGAACGAAGCAAATCCATCAAGAAATTGGATCAGGGTATAGCGGCCGTGTTTGCAGCTAGCAGCGACCACCTGATGAATAGTATAGAGGTGAACAATAATGCTAATAATGATGCCACGGCGATGCACTCCAGCAAGCAATATATACTGTCACATCAATATCCCTTGGGTGGCGAAGTACAAACCGAAGTAGCCCTATGGAAAGGGATTAAGGCTGGACCATAGTACACGGTGGGAGTACAACCGCAGGCGTGTACCAGTACTATTATTATACTATTCTTTCACAACTATATACTGTGAACTGTGGTATTTATCTTACCAGAGCAAGGCCGGAATAACCAAGCTGATGGTCACACGCCGTACTTCTCATCCAATACGAGCAGTGATAATAATACGCGCAGTAATGATACTGCAGTATCAACACGGGAGTAATAATACCGCAGTGATAATACCTTACCGCAGTAATGATAGTGGTACAATACCCTCTAGGGACGGTACTTACAACGCATGAGACCTTCCAGGTAGACGACGGATTCCCCGCGCTCTGTGATTGGTCATGTTCGTACAGTACCACTCCTATGAGTACATGTACAAGCCCATTCCAATTCGTTTCATCGCCATGCCCACGAACTTCGGGAACGTGCCACCACGGCAAGACCAATCAAAAGTGTGGGCGGGCATATTTAATCCAAAGGTGGGTAAGAGAGAGTCACGGACAGACAGAATCACGAGAACGAGACGTTTGGTCATCAGCTGTGAGAGGTTTTCGAGGGACAACAGCCACCCCACCCCCATGATCGCTAGGTATTCTATGAACGTGATACGGTACGAACTAGGCCAGCTTCCATTCCAATTGCCGCGTACCACGTTCCATGTATGTACATATTCCTAGCGGACGTCGAACGAGGCTGCAGGTGGCTGCAGAAACCACCATGTCCCAGCCATGAGCCATGAGCCATGAGCCATTCTCCAACTTCAGCTGTCAAAGGACTCGGAGGCATCGACATGGTCAACGGTGGGAGCTGTATCAACGCGACAGAAGGTCATCTGGAGCAAGAAAAGAAAGGAGAGAGGGGCAAGTGAATGTGATCCGAGTCGTATTCTATGGTCTTTCCTCCGTGCTTGTGACCTGTGACTTGGAATCGGGCACGGCCCTGGCCCTGGTTAGTTCCAGCCCAGAGAGCCCCCCATACTGACTTATTACTTTCCCACCCACGTCTCCCCCATCCATCAATCTTCTCCATCCTCACCTCATCCTCATCCTCACCCGCATCCGCATCCGCACCCTTCTTCAGGCGCCAACACTGACCGACCAGACCAGACCAGACATACCACATAGCCCACGACAACCCTCCATTGACGGACTCATGAATGATTACAGAGCATCGACTTCGCATCTTCTAGATCGTCACCTGGTCCGCTGATCCAACCCTTCGGCCATCTTCGAGCCGTCGGAACAGCCTTCACTCCCACATCCTCCCCCTTGGACGCGCAAAATGCCCTTCTTCCAAGCTCTGGTCAATCTGGACTCGGAATCGATACACAACATCGACACCCACGACCCTCTGGACCTACACGGACTGTGGAGTGGTGCGACGCTCCCGCTCATCACCAGACCCTCGAGGACAATGCTAACCCGCATCGCAGTTCTTCACAAATGCAGTCACGCAATCAAAGATGGCAAGAGATTGGAAAACCTATCTTGGCGATTGTTCTCCCGCGAGTGCTGTACGCCGCAAGGCCTAACCACATTGCGACGCTCAACGTCGACGTCGACCTCAACGCCTACCCTTTTGCCAGCTCTTTCCTCCAGCACCGGTTCAACTGACTCTGACGACGGGATTTTCATGAAAGTTCGCCGGGCGCCTCCAGAGACCCCTCGCCAGGAAGGCCGTTCACGAAAGCAGCCGCACATCTCTTCTCTGAATCTGGAGAAGATGGTGGCTTCCATCAAAGAAAACCAAGAACTCGTACCACTTTCGCCTCTGCCATCTAGTTTGACTCCTGCCCAGCCGGTCACGCACACATCTCACGAGATCGATGCGGCAATACCCGAATGCGCAGTCGATAAACAAGTTGCAGCTCCAGTCTCCTCTACCACCCCAACATCCAATCTCCACATTGCGCCGGCTGCCTCCTCCATTGTCACCCTCAACGACTCTCGCAGCGACATATCCGACATGTCGAATCACCTTGCCTCCAGCGAAACCGAATCCACTGATTTGAGTGCCACAAGCATTGTACGTGGCTTTTCAAAGGGTCAAATCTCCTCGTATCAGTCGAGAACTAACCTTGCGCTTGCGCTCACACCAACACCGCCGGCCTCGATCGCGAAACAACCTTCCTCTCTTGCCCGCGGCGCGATGGCGGGCTGCGCAATGTCGAACAAGAGTCGGTACGCCTCTGAAGTAGGAGAAGTCGTGTCCAAAAAGAAACCATTCAGATTCCAACTAGGTGGCGGCTCTACCGATGACGGAGAGGGCAGCTCCCTTGACTCTTTTGGGGCTCGATCACAAAAGCAGTCGAACATGAAGAGCAGTTTGGGCGACCCAATGCGAAGCCGTGGCTCCAAGACCACGTCCTTCAAGGAGGAGGTGGCAACACGGAGAATCGAAGATGCACCTTACCCCGAGGATCCCTTCGAAGACTCTGAAGACGAGGACGAAGAAGACTACCGTTCTGGCAGCGCGATCGAGGACGACGACGTGGAAGAGGATTGGGAAGACGACGACGAGGCCAGCAGCTCTCCTGCAAACCTTGAGCCTACATTCAATCGTGTCGACGATTCGAAACCAAATTTGACCTCGAGGAAATCCCTGTTGACCAACCTGATGCATGAGAAAGATCGAGCCCTGGCTTTACAGAACGCCGCCTCACGTTCCTCTCCAGCCATCCGACGATCGCGGACCACATCTCCCAACGGTCCCCTTGGCTCGTCGCCCCAAAATCTACCACCGGCACTTCCCCCAAACCTCGCCCCGGGCCTCACGTCAGCCTCTCGAGCCCGCCCCATCATCATGACCACATCGAACGTGCATCCTCCGGCATTGTCTCCACGGACAACTCGCCGGAACATGCTTTCCACCGAGTTAACAGAGTCCCTGCGAAAGCACCTTCTATGGGATCGCCAGGTCAACCGATCCACCACCAATGCTGCGCTGAAACGCCGACACACTGCGCAGGACATGACCAAACTCAAACATTTCCCAGGCGAAAGCCGACCTGCTCCATTTATCCAGCCGGCAAAGGAGCCGCAAAACACTACAAATTCATGGAATAATTATTTCGATTCGGGGCTGCAGGAATACCACCAAAAAGGGTGGTAGAACAGAAACCACCTCACGGCCTTTACAATAACGAATTTTTTCCGGATCCTGTCATAGTGACAATGGCGTTTCAACTTTTCGGTACCCAGGCGCGGCGTCTCTCTTCACGGCAGGAAACTAACAGGACGGGAGGCTCATCTGCGCTTGGTTGAGATCTTGCGGAGATACCATTTTGCCTGCTTCTATGATGACTTTCACGACCCCTCTTCTTACCATGGACTGCGAATCCATTTTCTTCGATTCACGACGGCGACGGTCAGGGCGGCTTTTGATTCAGAGGCATAGCGCAGGGGTGTTACCGGAACTGGCAACCATAATTTTCTTCGTGTTTGATATCAGCTACCCGCGAGTTTCACATGTGCTCACACCACGGACAAGCGCACACATTTTTTTCGCATGGATACCCCGCTGTGGCGGCCGGTCCATTTCCTTCCGAATTGATTTCACTTGCATTTCTGTAGCATACTTATGAATACCCACTGTACTGTACTCGTAGGGCATGAACGGTGTCCGCTTATTAGAGCGTCTCGAGCCATGGAGAGACAAGACGGAGTCTGTGGTGGTCTTATCAGGCAGAGCCGTGATGCGACTGCTATATATGTACTGTCACATGCGTAACTGAAGGGTGGAGTCGCTGCACGATTCATTTTATGATGGTCGAAAATACAAAGAGTGAACTATGAATACTTTGTGCGTCTAGAACGGTGATATATCAATAGGTGAAGCATTTGGGTCATGACCGGTTCAGGTTGTTGATATTAATCCAAGAGCAAAAGTTTCCGACTTGCTGCACCAATAATCGAGTCCAACACATTCTCCAAGCATCCCAGCAGTGGTTGTCATGATGGGAAGAGATTGCACCTGCAGTCTTCGCAGGCTTGGAGCTGGAGCTTCGTGGGCTCAGCAGTCACAGGCAGCACCCAACGATGGGGGAGCGAAGAGGCGGTAAGGGAATGCAGGTGGGTAGTAAGGTTGTACATCGGCAGCGTCCGGATGATAGGTACAGTACCTATATTACATAGTAGTACCTAGGCACCTCCTATGAATAATCATCTACCTACACAACCAGCACTAGTCACTCAACCCATCCAACTCAATCCAGCCTCTTCCATTCCATTCGCCTCTCCCACTGGCCGCCCTTGGACATGTAGTCGGCAATATCAACCACCAACCAACATGACCAATTCCGTGCCCAACGGTACTACTCTGAGTAGAGTAACTAGATGCCCAAATTGGCCCGAGTATTCATGAAGCAGTTGGTCGAAGCGTCCCGCGTGGTTACCAGGCCGGTGTTCCAGTCTCAAATAGAAGATCCAAGAACCTCCAACACCACCTCGTTTCCGATGGAACTACACAGTAATTAGAAGGTGACTGGAACAAGGAATGGCACGTCACTCGCCCATTGAACTAGTGTCTTCGGATCAACGTAGAAACACTGGGTTCGATGATACATTTGTGGCAACTCGCGAAGACATACTTACTGCTCCATTCCCGAGCTGCTGTCGCCGTCGCCGTCGACATGGACATGATTGGAACTGGATATTCGGAAGTTCTGTGCGTCATGGACTGAGTCGCACCACGTGCATGATGGTTCAACGGGCGTTCCCCGTTGCTTTCGTTCTGCTATCCAGAGCACCGCTCCTTCACGTCGACGGTGACAAACCCCATTCAATTGCTTCTTGAATGTTGCCTGAGAGGATCTCCTGAAAGGAGATGTCGAAATCCATCATGGAGAAGCTTCATTTGACATGTTTTTCAGCTCGAAACATCAACCAGACACTTGGCGGACAGGAAGTCGATTCTTCTACCTCGTACTACTTCACAGTGGGTGTTTTCTCACAATCAAAGATCGCCCTCTCCCCATCGCCTATTAAGTTTTGTTAGCAGGTGCTTCTTGAAGAAAGAGCTAGTCATCTTCGCCTCATGATCGACGGCGCGACATATCCGGCAATCTTCCTCCTCTGGGAGTCTGGGTCGCCAAAATTTACTTCAGATACAATTGTGATAAATGGTGTTTTCCGGGGTCACAAAAGGGTACGAAGTCAAGCAGCATGACAGTTCCATGGTTAGTTCAGCAAATACATCGACCGATCCGCGCATCATTGATTATATAGTAATCAATCAGAAATTCTGTCTCGCCTGTGGGAGCCTGGGAGGTGAGCAAGTTGAGCGTTACTGGACTAAGTTTCGGATGAAGTCGTCCAAACTATTCGTTGAAGTTTTGAGGACAGCCATTCCATTCATCGCAAACGTGGGTTGATTTCGTCCATCTCATCTATCTCTGTCGTATTCAACCCGCCAGTTCCCGACTCGCTTGCCACATTGTTCTGGTGCGATGAGTATTTCTTCAGAGCAAGATATGTCATGGCTTTGCTTGATGAAGCCAGTTACCTCCGCGTTTCAACACTCATCCTCTCCCTCCATTCCTGCTCGTTGCATATACGGGTCTAAAATTCGTTTTCGTCGGAGCCGGCGATGATCACGTTATTGATCTTGAGGACCATCCTGCACAATTGCGTAGCTAGAAGCAGCTGCTGACGCTTGGAGATCAAAGGATCGATCACAAAGTGCTCGCGCATATCTAGAATCATTTCGTCAGCAGAAGTTCCCGACAAAAAAATCCAGTTACGAGTTGGACCTTTCAACTAGGAGTCGATAGCGAGGAATCGCTGGCAACGCGATTCCTCAAGTTCGCCAGAACGCTATCCATGTTGATCTCGAGTTGGCAGCATTCAAATCCAAAGCTAATGCCGTGCTTGCTCGAGGCTACAAAGACACCGCTTTTGTGAAGCCACTGTACCGATTGCGATCGCTCTGCAGATGCCACGGGGTGTACTCGGTAAAGCATTGCAGGACAGATCGTGGGGAGTGAAACGTAAAGGATCCAGAAGCGGATGAACTCACCGCTGCTGCCCGTTTGCATACAATCCACACCTAGTCGTGTATTCTTCTCCTTGACTTGACGCGACTTGATGGACGCTAAAGTCTCAATGGGTGAAAGACCGCTATTTTGCGCCAAAGCCATGGGTACGCAATCCAGCGCATCTGCAAAGGCTCGCATTGCGTATTGTTCCAATCCCGGACTCTATTGACAACTATCAGTACCTGGTCAAGATGGTCATGTAACAAAACATACCTTAACGGCGGCTTCCTCAACAGCCAAAGAGCATGCGATTTCTGCTGCTCCTCCGCCATAAACAATGCGGTTGTCGCGCACGAGATTGCGGACTACGCATAACGCGTCATGTAGTGAGCGCTTGGCTTCATCGATGATCTGCAAGACATCTCAGTACAGTCTCACCAAACCCAAAGCCTGAACAGCAACCGCTTACCATTTTATTCGATCCTCTCACGAACACCGTAACCGCACGAGTGTTTGCGCACTCCTCGATGACCAACATCTTGTCTCTTGTAGTACCAAAGGACATCTCGCGAACAATGCCAGCTTGACCAAGCTTGTCCGCAGTCAGGTCCTCAAATCGTGGTACAATACGACCGTTCGTTGCAATAGCAATGAGTTCGATTTCTGGTCCACCTACCCACCGGACGGCGGGCAGCTTGTTTGTAAGGAGCAAGTGGTTTGCCTCATCGTCAAAACCCCACTGGCAAATGACCACGTTGGCTCCTGTGTCCTTGATCTGCTGTATCATCTCCGCGAACTTGCCCGTCTCGTACTTTTGTAACCGCTTGAACTCTTCGACAGATGTGATGTCTAACTTGTGCTTCGTCTTTGGCTTCGGAGGCTCGAATGCGCAGGTGAGAATGGCAATTTTGGCGTCCTTGACTTCCGAGGGCATCTGAGGATGGGAGAAGTCCTTATCTACAATTACACCCTTAACCAGTAATGAATCTTCCAGTCTGCCTCCAACCTTGCCATCGACCTTGATAAGCTCAAAGTCGACATCTTTCCGCTCCAGGTCAGCGACTGACAAGACGGCGTCCACAGCGATCTGAGCAAAGTGGTCGTGGGCCTTGGAAACGATCTTGCTACCCAGACTGGTTTTGGCGACTCTCAGGAGACTGGTATTGTCGGTTTTCGAGAAGGAGATGGTGTCACTGATCTTGTCGAGCTCGGCAATGGCAACCTCACACGCCTGATCGTAGCCGTCTGCTATCCGGATGGGATGTATGCCTTTGTCTATCAGTTCTGCAGCCTGCTCCAAAAGTGCGCCGGCCAGGACCACGACGCCAGTTGTGCCATCTCCTATCTCCTCGTCCTGCGACTTGGACAGCTCTACCAACAGCTTTGCGACGTTGTTTGATATCTCCATTTGCTGGAGAATAGTTGCGCCATCGTTTGTGACCGTAATGTCTCCGTCGGGGGAGATTAGAATCTTGTCGAGTCCGCGGGGTCCCAAGGAGCTCTTAACAATGTCTGCCACGGTCTTTGCAGCCAGGATATGTGACTTGACGGCGTCGTTTCCATGAAGACGAGTCTTCTTGCCCTGGTCTCGCACGACGATGAATGGCCGTCCCTGCTCATCCTGCATCACCTGGGCTTGATTCGTATGTTAGCTTCATGGGTTACTCGCGGGGGTGAGAGAGGGATATACCCCCAGACATGTCTAGCTCTGTTGTTGAGCGTTAGCACTTGTTTGTAAATGGATTCGTTGGAGGGGCGCCTACGCATTCCCGCCATTATGGGCTTGCCTACTTCCTCGCTGGGGAACTGCTTCTGTGATTGAGACAATTGGGCTCGCGGAGGGGTATCGGGCTTCTTCTGAGAAGGCAGATTTCGTTGCTGGTGTCGTTTTGTGGAAGTTCATGTTTTCTCAGTTGCCCGCCTGCACATCCAAAAATCGACTTAGTCAGCCGAGTTTCTAGTCAGGCGAAGAAGCTCGCCGCCAAAACCTCCCGTCGCGTAACTTCACACACTCCAACAACTTCACCACCACCATTGCGCAAGCAGTGCACTGGCATCTTCACTTACCTGCCCGCACCTACATTCCAATTGATTCTCTACGCGTTCAAGTAAACCAGAAGTCATGCCGCGTGAGTGCCAGTCATGCGCCGAAACACGTCTCCCAACTAACAAACGTAGCACCGCTTGTTGAAGATGGCGACTCTTCCGCCGACGAGATCCCATACAGGAACGCGACCGAGAATGGCGCCGACGCTGCGGATGAAGTTTCCGCCGACGACGAAGATGAGGGAGAGGCCGAGCCCGATGAGTAGGTCATCTTCGACGAGAGCAGGAGCAAGCATCACTGACCATGGCAGATACGTTGTTGAGAAGATTCTTAAGCATGATTGGAATGAAGATGGCACTCTCCTCTTCGAAGTGAAGTGGCAGGGCTATGATGAAGTCTCCGATCGCACCTGGGAGCCAGAAGAGAACCTGTCCGTCAAGATGCTCAAATCACTAGCTACAGTGTCGAGCTGACCATCCCGTAGTGAAACTGCATCCGACGTGCTCAAAGCCTACTTCAAGAAGATCGGTGGCCGCCCGACCAACCAAAACGCAACCGCAAAAGGCAAGAAGTCCAAGAAGCGAGGTGCTGAAGCTGTTGCTGCTGCAACACCAACCACAAAGACTGGCCGCAAGAGAAGCAAAATGTCCACCCCACCAGAAACCGCGACAGCCACCGCTGTCGCGACGAGCGCGCGACGCGGAAAACAGGACGAAATCGAAGATGAGTGGAAACCGCCGGGCGGCTCATGGGAGCATAATGTCGTTGACGTCGATACGATCGAAGAGGTCTTCGACGAACAAGCTGGAAAACCTCTCCGCTACGCCTACGTGATGTGGGACAATGGGCGCAAAACGCGCCATGTCCTGCCTACCCTGAACCAAAAGTGTCCTCAGAAGGTTTTTTACATTTCCTCCGGCAGATGTCTCCATCCACTGACAGACTTCCAGATGCTGCAATATTACGAAAGCCATTTGTCGTTCACCACTAAACGATTTGATGGTAACACTGATCTCTAACCGCTAACAGGGTTTTCCGGCAGGCCGACTCGATCAGCAACGGCCAACCAGCCGCCAAGGCATCGAAGGACATCAAGACCGAAGCACCGAGAGCCAAGCCCCCCAAAATGGTCAAATAGTCACTACTCCTTTTCGATGAATTATGCGGCTGTCTAAGCTGCTCTGCTCCTTGGATGAATGGCCCTGCGGATGAATCTTCTGAAGAGTTGATGTGAATTGGTTGGGATGGCCGGAGTTGTTCTTCGTTGTAGCCAGTCGATGATGGGCGATGCTGAGGCCATGCGCGTCAATCAGCAAGAAGCTCGGGGGTCATCTATTCACATGCAATGCAATGTTTGCTGTTTGGCCTTTTGCAACTTGATGGCGCTCGGCGATTCATCGGGACGATATTATGTACAGTAAAACCAAAGTTTCGAGGTGTGTTTTCTTCGTCAATTGAACCTTCCACCAATGAAAACTCCCACGCGTCGACGTGTATTCAATCACGGCCGCCGGATCACAAAGTCATCGCAAGTTGATACCATCACAGACTCACCGACAGTTGATGCTTAGCTCGCCAAATTGAGTGCCCCTTGCTGATTGAACACGAAAATCAGCTGTGGTGATGTGAAAACAGTATAGGGATATTGCCTTGGCTGCGCCTCCCATCCATTCGTAAATGTACAGCAAAACCCAACCCAAACGCCATCCCGCAACCCAACATGAATTCTATGCAACCAATCCATCATATCCATCATCGGAGTACCCCTGCGCCTGCGCTACTATCTTCTTGAACTTCTTAGCCGGTGTACTGGTAGTCTGGTATCTCCCCGCGCCAAAATCAGCGTCTCGTCCTCGTTGGGCGTCCATACCAGACCGCTGTGCGCGATGAGGGATGGACTCAGGAGTTAGACGCCGATCTCTTGCCCACCATGGCCATCGCGGACCAGGAGAACAGGGCCAATCCGGCAGCCGGGAAGAAACTGTACGAGGAGTGCGTTAGAATGTGCTTAGTTGGAAGGGGAGAAGGGAGCGGCGTACAAGCCCGCTGTTCTACTGAAGTGGCGGACGAGAACCATGTTGTCGTGTTTGTGAGCGAGTTCGCCGACAACTCGTCTGGCAAAGGGGTGAGGTTCTACGAGGATACCGCTTGCACTAGACATGATGCGGCGGAGGGCATTGACTCGTAATGCTGGCATGTTGCTGTTTGGTGAAGCGATGGCCTAGGAGTGGGATTGTCAAGAGGAGAGATTCCGAAAGCGGTAGCAGGCTGTAGATTGAGTGGTGAAGTGTGAGCAGAAGAGGAGAAGTCATATATCCATGGCCATGAGACGAGTATCACGAGAGGGTACGCAGGAAAAGTGGCGTTTCAATCGGTAAGCAAGCATCCTGTTAGCGATGGGGTGACCATGGCGTTGTTGCCAGGCGGTCCGACGGAACTTGTTCGAGGATGAGTGGCGTGAGATATTCGATGTCGATATCGATGTCGATGTCGGGATACGAGGTCAGGTTACGGGTACGAGCTCTTCCATGTTGGCCTTTCATTGTACGAGTACCTAGACAGACACTCCCCAACATCCAATCCTTCTTCAAGCCGTGGCATCTGATTGTGCACGAATGAGCTTTGCCGCTCGCAGCCATTCAGCTTCTTCCATTGAACCTGACGCTGATGCATTTGGTTTTGACGCGAGCTGGAATGCCTTGGGCCGACAGCAGAGGAGGGAGCATTCCGTTCAATTGCCCGCCCGTGGGAATTCCGTGGGGCCAAGTCAAGTCCTCCCCGTGACGTGACATCTGTTGACATCGTGATCGTGGACGTGGACGCGGACGTGGACTTGCCGGGCCCAGGCGAGAGAGAATCCACACAACTCCACTGCCAATCCCCAGGAACCCTATCCCGAGCTCATACACCATGCCGTCCTCGTCCTCGTCTTACAAACTTGACAGCTCAAAACGAAAGTTCTACAGCCTGTTGGACAACATCTCAACCCCCAAGATCAACAACCATGCCCGTGCCGAATCCACAGCCACGCTCGCCCCAGAACACCAGAACAAACGAAGCAAACCCCTCACTCCTCCTTTATCCGACATTCGCCCAGTCTCTGCCAACAGCGATCGAGCTGTTTTAAGAACCGAGCCAACCTCCACCTTTCCAAGCCCCAACGGCAAACGGAGACCGAAGTCATACGCTCCAGGCTATACGCCCGGAAAGCCTCGCCAGAGGCATAAGCCAAGTGCTAGTCTGGCCTTGGAGGGAGCTGCTGAACCGGTATTGCCCAACTATGCCCCTTGGAGTCACGGCCAGTTCCTTTCAAGACTGAAGACTTTCGCCGATGTCAGGACTTGGACTTCGAAGCCCGTGGGGATAGGAGAGGTGGAATGGGCGAAAAGAGGATGGAGCATCGCCGCCAAGGATACCGTTGGCTGCAAAGGCGGCTGCGAGAAACGCCTACTTGTCAAGGTCGTCGATGAGAAGAAAGACACGAGTGGGGCATCAGACGACGAGTCGTCATGGTGGATGGGCGATGTCGAGCTGGCCATGGTCGAAAGGTACAAGGGCCTGATCGTCGAAGCACACGACGAGGATTGCTTGTGGAGGAAAGCAGGATGCAAAGACGACATCTACAGGATACAGCAGGCCGACCCGTCGGTATGGCAGAAAGAGTTGAAGGACCGGTATGCGTCCCTCATGACCATGGAGTCCGCATTGCCAGAGACGCTGGAGATGCCACAGCAAGAGGAAAAGAACCTGTTCGACATCCATGCCTTCGCGAACACTGTTCCTCCTAAGCTTCTCGACCGCCCTTACGGCAAGGATCATACCGAGCCTGCTGAAGGCGCAGACAGCACTCCTCACACACCAAACGCTATCAATAAGATCGCGCTTAACCTCGCCCTCTGCGGCTGGACAGGCCAGTCACCCAACGGTGTTAACCTAGCTTATTGTACGAAATGCTTTCAACGAGTCGGTCTTTGGCTTTACCGTATCCTACCCTCCACCACACCCCTTTCCTCCGACCTCGAGCCCATGATCTTCAACCCGATCGATCTGCATCGGGAACACTGCCCTTGGAAGAACATCGAATCACAATGCGCAAAGGGTAGTCTTGAGGGATTGTCAGGATGGCAGGTCCTAGTGCATCTGGTGAGAGGATACAAAAGATACGAGCATATGGAGCGTGAAAGTGAAATGGACAAGGAAATGGCGCAGGAGAGAGTGGAGGATGTAGCGATTGTGCATGAAGATCAAAGTCCGAGGAAAAGCAGGGATGAGCTGAGGCAGGACGATGCCGTCAAGAGGGGGCGGCTGCAGAGGTTGAAGAGGGTATTCACGGTGTCGAAGAAGAGCAAAGATAAGGCCTAATGTCTAAGGGCTTCTCGTGTGTGGACGATGAAGCGGGTATTGTGATTGATGCGGACTGGGCGAAGGATAACCCCCGAGTATCGTTAGCGATGGGATTATGTACGGACAATATCCCGTTCATTTTCTTAGCAGGCGAGTTCGAAGAGATCCTGTCACAACGAGGCTCTCACCGTTGCCATTGGACGAATGTGTCAGACCAGGTCACAACGTATTAAATGAGATCCATATTGATGAGTCGCCAGCGATCTGATGTCAAAGAACACCAAGCAGATTATCGATTTTGTTCTTGAGAACGGAGAACGGAGAAGTCCAAGCGATATGCGTGCTCGTACGATTCAAAGGTAGAGAAGGTGCTCGAGTGGCAATCTGCGCAATCAATTTGGCACAGTCGAGGCGTAGGAAACGAGTATACGGAAAAGTAGAGTCTCTCCAAAAAGCAGATCCAAGTTACATAATTACCCCAAACTCAATCCCACTATTCTTGCAAATGATTATTTCGGATTCATCAGGCCCAGATCCCTCCAAGCCAGGCAGTTACATCCCCGATTATTATTACAGAAAGAATCTTGTCCTTACTTGGAAGTTGGCTTGATGTTTACCGCTGCGAGCATCGGAATTGGGCTAGACTTGGTTGTCGACCGGCGAGATGTAGAGATACTCAATTGACGGCGGCGAGTGAGACAGGTGAGCTAGAAAGAAGAAACCAGGGAGGATACCAAGGGAAAGGGAAATGCGGCAAGATAGCAGTAGTAAATACTGATGCCCAGCTGATTAAAGTTTGCACGCTGCTATGACGCCGCGGACAGTACTACCAGTTAATTAAACCCCAGCATTCTCTAGACAACAGTCAGAACCAGTCCAATTCAATATCGCCGGCCAAAACTCACCACGGCATCATTCCCCAGCCAGCCTGGAGGTTGGAGCGCCAGGTATCGGACATACCGAGGTAAGCACAAGAGGAGAAAATCAGCACCCGAAAGTCAATCCATTTAGCAAATCGGTACCATTTAAAGTGTCAGACCAAGCATTCAAAGTGCTCGTGGAGGCGAGGAACACCAGGCTGGAGACAATGAAAGTTCGACAACTCGGATCAGGAGCGTCTGGGAAACTTGAAGATCTGACTTGGACTTGGAGACCAGTGTATCTAGAAAACGCCTATGGCTGGGTAAGACAGGCGTAATATACAGTTCTTTCTGGGGATGATTACAGTCCAGGCCTGTGTCTATTTCCATCACTTGATATTTGTGGCCGGCGTGAGGTTTACAAGTTCACAGGGAAGAAGGCAAGTATCGGTGATTAGTGCGTGGTCGTGTGTCCATCCAAGGCCCATCTGAATAGGCAAGCCTGTAGGAAAAAGTGAGACTGATGCAAGCTCGAATAGGGTTTTTGGTTTCAAAAAGCACGAAAGAGCCAAGTATGTCCATCTGTTACTCCAGTGAAATCGAAGGAGGTACCGTCATTGTGCTTTACGACCTTAGTCAACATTTTCAACCGAGAGGGTGACCCCATGCCTCCTGTTTTCCTCAGGAATGGTCTTGTGCTCAGTTAGAGGGCAGTATCTATCCTCCAATTCCAACCTCTTCTCATGCTCTTCGTCCACCCAGAACCATTCGAAAGGTCCATCTGATGGCTGACCTGAGGCTTTACATTTCCCCCGCCACAGCTCGTCCAAATCATGGAGAGTACCGGTCAATCGTTCGATGTATAAGATGATAGGTTCCTTTGGGGATTGAAGACTTTTAATTGATACAGGGTAGGGGTCTTCCAGTGTTGTATTGGTGTTGACCGTGGTCTGGGTTGTAGAGAGACCGGTTGATTGCGTTCCAGAGGTTGAAGGGCCAGTCGTGCTGAAGGCTGGAGGAGTGGTCCCAGAGGTGGGAGGAGTAATGGTTCTAGAGGTAGGGGGAGGAGTGGGAGGAGTAGTGGTTCCAAAGGTGGGAGGGGTAGTAGTTTCAGAGGTGGGAGTAGTAGTAGTCCCAGCTGTTGGAAAGGTGGTAGTAGCAGTAGTCCCCGCTGCTGGAAAGGTGGTGCTAGAGTTGGGAGGACGGCCTTTGCCGAACACAGAATCATCAAAGATACAAGTACCAGCCGTAACCACCATCAGCCCATGATTTTGACACCACATGTTCACTTCCTTCCAAGCTTGCCATTGATCGTACCTCGAAAGTAAGATCCAGTTCTCCTTCACCTCCTCTGCAAATCCAGGTCTGATCAATCTCCTCGATTCCTCCAGCCTGGCATGAAATGTCGATTCTAGATTTTGGAATCTGTACGTTAGATCGACAATGGTTCGTTTCAATTCCAAGACTTTTCGTGCATCACCAGCATTGGGCAATTTGGTCGCGATGGAATGTTGCGAAGCAGACCTTTTTTGTTCCTTCTTGAGCCTAAGATCCAGGTACTCGACATTTCTTTTCTCTTTAAGAACCTGGTCATGCAAACGCAAAATTGTGTCTCTCTGGCTGTGCACTGTTGCGACCCAGATCCCCATGCCGTTACTCTGCTGCTGGGAATTGCTGGGCTGGGTCTGGTGTTTCGGTGGGGGCTGAGATTGATATCCAGGGAAATCGGCGATTTCGGGAGTGATGGCTTCTTTGCTTGATTTCCTTTTTTGGAGAAAAAATAGATATACTAAGGCGGATACTCCACATACGAGAATCTCTGATGAGGGGGTAACAATGGTGAATGAGAATGGGCCGGTAAGACATAGGGCTAGCGCCAGCAAGACCAGTGCAAAGATGTAGCTAGGAACTTGATCCATGTCGAATGTTTGGGAAGTGATACAGTTTCACCAGCGTGAGGCGAAGCAGCTACAGGCTGAGCTTAGTATCTGAAATGATTCCTCGTTATACTGTCACATTGTTTTGCAAAACAATCGAGTACAAACATTACAGTTATGCCGTTTGGCTTTCTGATAATCTGCTGTCAATAACAGCATAACAGGAGGTGACATTCAGAAGCGATACATCGTAAGGCTTGAAATGGGCTTTGTATATCACGATAATCTTTGAGCGAACTAGCAGAATTAGGTAAACGTCAAAGATGCCTTTGTTTGGAACAAAGGCTATTGCACACCTCGTTGCTGTCCTAGATTACTATAGCAGCCATTCAGGCTCCGCGTCCTCATCCTCTGGATCTTCCAGCAGAAGACCATCGTCGAAGCTACTTGATGCTGAAGAATGCGCCGGTGATGACTGGCCGTGATCGGCAACTGTTGAATTGGGAACGTCCACGTGATCACCTGCCAATTTTACTAAAGAGGGAATGGTACTCGGAGAAGGGGCCGGTGCCAGCTGTGTTTGGCGGCGTGGAGTGGAATCTTGATCTGCCAATAAGTCTTTGTTTAAGATGGTGGTAGGAGAAGTCGAGCCAGGTATTGGTCCAGCCATCGTGCCTGAAGACACGGAGTTGGTCTCGGTGTCAGCAACCATGAAGCCACCGCCAGAGTACTCCTCATGCTCGTCCTCGGACAAAGGCACAGCAAGCGGTATATCAAAATTCTTCAAATCAAACAGCGATGGTTCACGTAGCAAGCTAGGCACACCACGATGAGATGCGGCTGCCTTCAGACCTTCGCCTCCAGTCTCGGACCTGGGCACGAAACCTTCCCCTACGTGACCGGAATCATCATCGTGTAGCACGTGGTTGTGATCGTCTTTATCCTCGGATGGCAGCCTCCGTTGATTCATCCTGGGTTCTCTGACGGACGCATTTCCTGGTTCGGAATCAATCATGAAGCCACCTCCGCCGTCAGATTCTGGGGATCTTTCGCGATACTGAGCCATTGCTTGTTCAAGCTCTTTTCGAAACTCTTCATCAGCGATCCTGTCTTCTTCGTCTCCTTCTCCATCGTTTCGGTAGGCCCTGACTCTACGTACCACCCTCATTCCCACAAGAAATCGTCTCCATAACCGCAAGGCTTCAGCGGACCTGCTCGCTTCCATCGCTTCTGCCTTTGCGTAAGCCATGCCGTCAAGCACTGCTTCCACAGCATCGCGAAATTCTGAGGCCACTATGATCCCCTCAACAATGGCTGTCCCGTGCCTGCCTTTGAATGAAAAGCCCGTCACTGCATCTGCATAATCGACGTTTAAGAGCTTGGCTGCGTGTTTGGCGTCGAGTGCACGGATATGAACAGCGCCGGGTGGAACCATTGAAGGCATGTAGACGTCGATATTACCGTAATTATTTCTGGGTATGCGACCGTTCACTACAGGTTGCGGTATGTAAAGATCGGTTTGATACAGGCCATACAGGGCGGTTTGTGCAGCTTCCGTATCCAGCTCATGTGATGATTCTCGACCGCGAACCTGTCGAGTCCGGCCATACTTGAGAGGCTGCTCGCCTATCTGCAACGTTGTGTGAGCTCTGGAAAACCAAACGCAATGTGATCAAACCGACCCTGAGTTGGCGCCCAAGCCGAAACCACTTGTCAGCACTCCTCACCACATGCACATCGCGCCGCCGGTACACATTCTCGAAGCGAGTGATAGCTGACGTGCCTATGTTGACTCTCCCAACCTCCCTTTTTGGGTGAAGTACTTCATTTCGCCTCAAATGTCGCTCGAGTGCATAGTATGGGTGGTCTTTGAAGTCCTGCACATTACGTGGCATTCCTTCAGACGCTTCCCTTGCTGCCAAGTCAGCATCTTCGATCTGATCTCGGTCCTGCCAGTCTCAGCATCATGTCACGACCAGAATAAATGAGGACCACACCTGCACACGATACTTTCTGAGCGGGCTTAGCGCAAGTTTCACCCATAGGTGACCGCCCTCCGTACTCTCGACGCGTAATCTGCGAGTCTTTGCATTATACGCTTTGGTGTATCGACGCGTAACGTCCTTTGCGGTTCCGTCTTCTTCGAATGCGATGACATATGCCATGCTGTTTTCTGCGTCATTGAAAGCCGGCTCGATTTGTGCCGGTCTGTTCACACTCTTCGTCGCCATCGGATCCAATGCGATCCATTTTTGGGTCGCCTCATCAAATGCTTCGACCCAGAAGACGGGATGCGCTGGACGTTGTACTCGTTTGGTTCTGTTGATCAAAGCCGGAGGAGGCTTGCCAAGGTCTATGGATGCGTTTGTGGGGGCTCGAGACTGTCCAATACGATCGATTCTTCGTAGAGGAGTTGAAGAAGGGATGTTGGCGTCCGAGCAAGCGGCGTGGCTAGTGTCCTGCTCGTCGTCCGAAGCATTCGCATACACTGTGACCTTGCCATTTGAGTTCTTGTGCAGGGTAGCCACCTCAGGTGCAGCTGCAAATCCCAGAGGCTGCAGAGATGCGACCAGACGAGCCTCAATACCAAGCGCGCGAAGGAGTGTGCAGAACAGTTGAGCACCCAAGTCCGCAGATCCTTGCATCGACTTGGCAGCTCTGCGGAAGTCTGCGATCTCCAACGGCTTCTCTGCTCGAGGCGACAGTTGGAACTAGAATGCATGAGACCAAAGCCGTGCCAGTATTGAGAACACGGTGCGACCAACGTACCTGGGCCAGGTCGTCGCTACTGCTCACCCAATGTGGTCTGCGCAGTCCAACAGCGGTAATGGTAAACTTGACGTACCACAGATCGCATATCTGAGTCAGAGCATCCTTGAAGAGCCTGGCTCGTTGTGTTTGTGCGGCGTTCGTGGAGGGATGGAGCATGGTGACCAGGCGTGGGTGGGGGAGAGATTTGAGGATAGCCTGAAGTCGTCGCGTTAACGTGAAGATCGCAGCAGGGGCAAAAGAGGTTTGGACAATAGACATGCCTGCGTCTTTGCATCGTTGGTCCAGTGGTTCCGGTAGAAGGCGTTGTACAGGAGGAAGACGACGTGCATCTTGTGGACGCTCAGCCGTTGGGCTCTCTCGGCCGCGGTAATGGGCCTCCTCCTACGCGTCGCATTTCTCCTGCTCTTGGTTGACTGCGCGTGGCTTTCGAGTGGGATATGGAGAGGCTCGTCGCTTTTGGAGGGAGCAGCGTCAATGGATAGTCCCACGTCGACGTCCTCAAACTCCACATCGCTGTCTGAATTGCTGCCGCTATCATCTACGACCGTCTGTTGAATAGGGAGCGGCTCCGGCTCTGCCTCTGGTTCGTCTCTGGCCTTCCCAGCAATCTTACGACGCTTTATCACCGGGCGGGCTTCACCGTCCGTATTGGTGGCCGCCAGCAGGTCACGGAAGGCATCTGGGACATCGTCTCTTGAGCGTGGCCGACGGCGTGAGGTTGTGGCGGGCATTTGGTAGATGTCGATGTATATTTAGCTGCAGTTGCTTCAAGCTCGCCTAGGGTTGGAGGATGCCCAGTCACGTTTCTACGTTTCCGCCGGAGTACCGTAGAAATTGGTTAAACTCACTAGTGCCTCGGTTTCAACACGAGCCTCGTAATCGCTCGTTTTCGTATATTAGTAAGCCCTCAAGATATTATTCTATCTCTTGAATATATAGATAGATAGAAAACTACTAAAAACTACTTACTATTATAAAAACTATACTAAAAATAGTTTAATCTTCCGTTCTAGCTATATATAAGTATCTTATTATATATATATATATCCTAAAACCGTATCCTAATACTAAAAATATATTCTAATTACTATTACTATAGTTACTACTTATAATTACTTACTCTTACGTCTTTTTACTATAGTTACTACTTATTACGGGGTAATCCTATATATACAAGGATTAAGGTAGTAGATAAAGCTAAGTTAACTAAAGTATAAAGTAGGAGAAGTAATTAGGCCGGCTATATAGTCTTATAGTCTATATACTATCTACTAGTCTCCGCTTTAGCCTATATATTCTATAAGCCTCGAGCCCTAATCTTTCTAAGGGCGCTAGCCCCTAATATTACTCTCTAACTCCCTTCTTAATCTCTAGAGTAAAACCGCTAGCGTCTAATTACCGCGTATACTACCCTAAAGTAAGAAAAATAGGTAAAGAAGTAGTAAGCTAGCTTAATTATAGAATCTTTAGACTCTAGGCGCTCTTTAATTAGAGACCGATCTAAACTATACGGGTAGCCCTATTACCTACTTTATTTAGTTCTAACTATAACTAGGCGTCCTTACCTTTCTAGTAGTTAGCTAACTAAAGCGCCTAGTAGCTAATTAGAGGCTCCCGTCGAGTTAATAATAGGATCTAGTAATAATAGTATTAAATCTACGTATAAATAGTAGTAACCCGGCTATAGTAGTAAGGTCTACTTAAGCCCGGCTATCCCCCTACTTTTTTATACTTTTTTTTCTTTAAATATTAATATTAATAAGTTAGTCTATCTAGCTAGATCTTTCGTTTATTATCTACTCGAAACTAACTAGTTATAGTATCTAAACGCAAGCGCTCGAAAGGCGACCCCCCGGCCTCTATTAATCTTACTAGAACCGTAAGTTATCTATTTATCCTTAGTCCCTAGTCGTTAATACCCGGACGTAGACGCCCCGCGCTATCTATTACTATACCTATACTACTATAGGTAGAGACTACTAGGTCCCGGCCGCTCTAGACTACGTAAGTAGCTTATCTTATTTAAGGCGGCCTCCGGCTAGTATTATTAGGACGCTATCGGAAAGGGGTTATAAACGACTACTACCTATACCTACTATATCTACCTCTAGATATAGTACTATATTATATATATTATTTTAGATTCTATAGAAACTAATCCGCTAACTATCCTTTATAGGCCGGAGCTAGTCGGCCTAGCCTTTACGGCCTAGACCCGCTCGGATAATACCGGCTAGTAGATATTTTTTATTCCCTAGCTAATTTAACCTACTAACCATTTATAGTACTACTATCTATAAAGACCTTATCGCCGCTATTAAGGCTTAGTAGGCCTTAAAGGGTCTAGACCGCTACTCCCTCGTCGCTAGATAAGATTTTTCTACTACTACTAGCCCGAGTATTTACTAACTAATAGAAAAAGCCCGGTTTCTGCTACTCTTAATACTATCTATAAGTAGGTATTAATAAACCTCTTACTTACTAGCGCTTCCGTCCTAGTCGCTCTTGTCCTTAGGCTACGGCGCTCTAATCTAGAGCCGGAGGTAGATAATAAGAAGTAGAGGAGGAGATAGAAGTTTTTTTTTTTATTATTAAGTTAGGCTAGAGGCCAGTTACTACTACTTAGGGCCCGGAATAACCCCCCTAGGCGGCGGAATAGGTAGGAGATAGAGTTTTTTTTTATAATAATATTGCGTAGGCCTAAGGCCGGTTACTACTACCTAGAGTCTAGAACGACCCCTCTAGGAAGTAGAATTAGGTAGGAGATAGAGGTTTTTTTTTTATAATAATATTATATAGGCTAGAGGCCGTTTATTTTTACTTAGGAATTAAACTATCCTTATCGAATAGAGAATAAACTAAAAAGAAAATTTTATACTATAGTAAGTAAAAAGAAAAGTAAGCTATAAAATCTAAGAGAGGAAAGATATTATTCCGTAAGATTATTATTAGAATAGCTAGTAACTACTTTCTCTAGGTCTTACTAGCGTCCTACCTATCTCGTAGGCTATTATTAGAGCGAGTACTACTATAGGCTTATTCAAAGACGTCTATAGTCTCTACGTCCTTTATCTCTTTAAGGGGCTCCTAAGTAGGGTTATAAAAACTATACTATTTTACTAGGACCTAGTATTTTCTAGACTTTATCCTAGTATAGAGAATCTCCTCTATAGCCTATTCCTTATACGTTTTAGATAGTACGGGGGCCGGCTACAAATCGTCGATAACCTATCTAGGTAGAGGGTCCTCTTATAAAGCTAGTCGTAGAAGATCTAGGTAAAAGATAGGATAGATATCCTTAGAGATTCTCTCTAATTAAATAGAGAGCGGGCTAATAATCTTAGCGACTATATACTTTATCTAGTAGGTATCTAGCTTCTTCTTTAGTCTCTTACTACTATAGTTCCGGAGGCTAAGCTAAACCTTATTACCTACTACGTATTTTAGGGCGGCCTACCTAGTCTTATTAGCGGTCTTCTCCTACTACTAGTTAGATACGGCTATTAAGGCTTAGTATATATCTATTATATCCTTTAGCTTCTTTATAAAGACCTCCGCGCGTAGTTCTATAGGTAGTAGGTAATAGTTAGCGGGGTCCTCCTATAGAGTAACCGAAGAAGGGGCGTAGTAACTATAGATAGCGAAAAAAGGCGATATTCCGATCCTAGTATAGAAGCGACCGTTAACCGCTAGTTATACTACGGGGAGNGAAGTATATATAGCCGTTTCTAGAATTTCCTAGTCTAGTTACTACCTTAGTTACTAGTAATTATATAGGGGAGGCCGTAGTAGCGTACCTAGTACTCTAGGAATCTTTAGGCGTAGTCCTCTATATTTATAGTAGATATCGCCTTAAATACTATAGTCTTACTAAGGCGGTCCTTAATTACCTATATATTAGTATAACCCTCGCTATCTAGCTATTTAGTTATAAAGTCTATAGAGATCTCCGTAAAGAATTGGTTAGAGACTAGAAGCGGTTATAGGAGCCCGGCCTTTAAGGCCTACTATATCTTATTACGTCCGTATAAGTCGTAGTTTTTAAAGAAATACCGTATATAGGCGGAGAGGAGCGGCTAGTAATAGTCTTAGACTATACTAGAGATTAAGGTTTCTTAGCTAGAATAGCTAGAGATCGCGGAGTCGTAGTATCTCTAGATTAGCGTTATTTATAGAGCGTCTATCTCGATAGTAGTAGAGTCCGCGCCTATTTGGTCGGCGTCTAGTATAAAAGGGGCGCTAGGTATCTAGAGCTTCCCTCTATATTAAAGTAAACCCTAGCCTTTAATCCGGTAGTTATCTATCTAGACCTTAAATTTAAGTCCGGTAGAGATTATATAGAGTCCGTTCTATATAGCCCGGAAAACGTTTTAGTACGTAGTATCCTTTATAGCTAGATTATTCTAGAGTAGGTTTAGCTCTTCCTCCCTAAAGGGGCCTCGGAATCTATTAAACCTACCGTATTCTATAGTAAATAGCGTAGCCTACGTCTACTTAGTAAGGCTCTCTACGGGGAAGAGCTACTTAACCTAGGAATTATAGTTAGCCTCGACTAGGCCGTCCTAGTCGCGCTAGGATAGGGCGTCGGGAACTATAGCCTCGGCCCTAGCTAATAAACTATAGAGAACTTATATCTTATTAAGGTCTCTACCTACTATACCTAGTATTCGGATAGCTTCTACTTCCTTATAAAGTATTCTAAGTTTTAGTAATTAGTAAGGACTATAAAGTAGCTAGTACCCTAAAGCTTGCTATCCTAGTACTAAAGATACTAGACTATAGCTAGAAGCTCCTTATTATAGATATTATAGTTAATTTTAGCGGTGTTTAGCTTCTCGCTATAGAAGGCTATAGAATACTAGACTCCGCCCGTTTCCTAGCTAAGGGCGCCCCCTAACGCTAAGCCGCTATAGTCCGCTTTAATAAACGTAGAGAGGGAAGGGTCCTACTATTAAAGGACTAGAGTAGGCGTAAAAACGTCTTTAAGCCTCTAAAATACTTCCTCGGCTTAGTTATCCTAGGAGAACGACGCGTTCCGCCTAGTTAGCGCCGTTAATAGCGCGGTAATCCTCGAATATTCCGGTACGAAGACTTAGTAGTAGTTTATAAAGCCTAGAAATTATCTAACCTCCTTCTATATCCTAGGGGGCTACTATACCTAAATAGCCTCTATCTTATCTAGGTCGGCCTTTAGCCCCTTCCTATCGGTATATACGATAAAGCCTAGATACTTAATCTTTTTCTTTACGAACTCCAATTTCGCGGGATCTAGGTATAGGCCCGCGGCTAAAAGCTTCTAGAGAACGGTCTAAACCTTCTGGAAATAGTCCTTACGGGAACTAGTAGAATAGATCAAAACGTTATCTATATATACGGAGTAGTAATCGTCTAGGTATTCCTATAATACGGTATTAATATACCGTTAGAAACTAGCCGGGGCTCTAGCTAGACCGAACGGGGTTACTAGCTATTCGAATAGCCTATATCGCGTTTAGAACGTAGTTTTAAACTCGTACCCTTTTACTACGCGTAGCTTCTAGAACGCGGAGATAACGTTAATCTTAGTTAACTAGGTAGCCCCCGTTAGGTTTCGTAAGGTCTCTAAAATAAGCGGTAGAGGGTAGTAGTCGGTCTTAGTAATAGCGTTAAGGGCGCGGTAGTCGTAGTAGAATCTAAGGCCGCTAGACGCCTTCTAGATAAATAGGACCGGAGACCCGCCGTTTAAAGTTAATAGCCGGATAAACCCCTTTACTAAGAGGTTATTAAGGGTCTTATATAGTACTAGTAGTTCCTCCTTAGATATTCTATATAGTAGGCCCTAGGGTAGTATCTCTAGAGACCCGTCTACCTTCGTCTAGAGCTCAATCCTATAGTCGACGTTAGGATAGAAGGGGGCTAGCTTCTTAGCCTTCCAACTAGAAAATAGCGGGGTAAGGTTGTAGATTTCTAGAGGTAGCTACTTCTTAAATTACGCTATTATAGTAGAGGGCTTATCGTCTAAGGCCTTAAGTACGTCTTCTATATTTACTATAGTAATCCGTATCTTCGTATCCCGGGAGAAACTAGCTATCGTAATATAGGAGGTAGAATCTAACTACTTAAGACTAGAGTTCTATACCGTATAGTAGTCTCTAGACTAGAGATTAGGTCTACTAACTATATCTATATATATAATTAGTATTAATACCGCTAGTTCCGCCGCGGAGTCCGGTTACTCTAGGGTAGCCTTATATACCTCCGAGCCTAGATAAGTAGATACAGCTATCGTACTATCTATTATAGAGGCCGCGGATATTCCCGCGGGCCTATATTATTCGTAGCGGTAACGCTCTATAATCTACTATAGACTACGGCCGTACTAGAGCCGGCCCTAATCAGGCGCTATCCGGATTATATTATAGACCTTCTATAGGTTTTCTAGGATTAAGTCGTAGGATAGATTGGGTACGACGTATACGTATACGTTCTAGCGGAATCCGCCTATATTTATCCGGAACCCAACTACCCCTCGGATCTTAGTATCCGTTATTACCTTTATAGCGCTACTATTGGTTCTACTCTATAGGAATAGGGTAGATTATAGTATACTACTATAGGTATAGTACTAGCTTAGCTAGTAATAATAAAAGATATAAATTAATAAAGATAATAATATAAGGAGACTAGGACAAGAGCCTATAGAATAATAAAACTACTAGTAGTTTACTTAGTTCTAGTAGTAGTTCTATATCTCTCTAATTACCTAGTAATTAGAGGTATATAAATATATATAGTTTATATCTAACTACTAAGTCTAGATAATAGTTTTCTACTATTATCTATAGCTATTATTATATTACTATATTATACTATATATTATAATATAGATAGGTAGATAGTCTAGACTATCTACTATCTATTAAGATAGTACTACTTACCTAATTATTCTAATACTTCCTCCTATAGCTATAGCCTTACTACGGTCTATACTAGAGTATTGAGATAGTACTACTTATTTATTAATACCTTTATATAAATACTAGTAGTTTTTCTTTTTTATAAAGTAGGGCTATTATCTCTTCTTTTCTATTCCTCCTTATTTCTTTACTATCTTCCTTATATCTTCCTATTCTTATATTATTATAATATTCATAGTTAGATTTCTACTTCTACCTAAAGCTTGTTTAGGTTATTTCTCTTCTATTAGCTAGGTTATATATTCTTATTTTTCTCCCTACTTAATAATTGGTTACTTCTTAGTTAATTGTTAACTATTAAGTTATTATACTTTTTATTTCCTAGTTACGAATTAGTCCTTAATTATATAATTATTAAGTATAGTCCTATTATACTATAATAGTACAAGTAGGTAATACTAGTATTAAGAATTTAAGGAACTACTTTTTTAGAAGTTCTTTCTATTTGGATAATATTATCCTATATAGTAATATATATAGATAGAGGTTGGGTACTACTTTTAGGCTAGGAATATTCCTACCTACTAACTTTACCTAATATAATATAGTAGTTATAGTATAGGGATAGTATATAGTTATAACCTACAAGCTCTCTTATAGGTTATTA
>QWZN01000209.1:0-42342 GCA_003693225.1 Venturia aucupariae | reverse complement strand
TCTTCTTTAGGCTTCTTATAGTATTCGCGGGCGGAGCGATAACCTAGTTCCTAGAACTTAGCCTTAGAGATATATAGGAAGCTTTTATCGAAAGGTATATATAAATAAAAGTATAGTAGGCGGTAGCGGGCGGTATACTCCTTAGTAGTACCTTTCTTATTAATAAAGAGCTTGGTCTAGGCTACTAAATTAGCCTATATATCTATAACGATATAATATTAGTTAGGAATAGCCTGATAAAGAGAGGAGGGGATATATATATTTAGGGAGGAGAGGAGACGACGAACGGCGAATATAGTATTAACTAAGGGTACTTGACTTCGAGATATCTATATAGCCCGCTATAAATATCTAGATATTCAAGAAGTTCTCTAAGGAATATTTCCCGTCGAAGTATACTACGAGGGGATGTTTTTTGTATAAGGTAGGTAGGAGTAGATCCTCTTCTATAAGAGTAGATATATAGTACTAGCAATAATTAGGGAGGATTTCGACCGGGTCGATTTCGACTATAAGGAAGATATACCTCTATCTCTTTAAGCGTTCTATACTTATAGTTCTTGGTATTATCTTAGAATTTAGACCGCGTATCGAGTATAGTTTAATAATCGGAATTGAGGTTAGGGAGGATAGCTTTAGTAACGTACTCCTAGCCGGTCTAAGTATAAAAGAGGAAAACGTACTAGCGGATTATATAATTAATACGCCTTTATTACTTATCGTAACGGTTAGAGGGTTTATTAAGAGGGTCGGGTATACTAACTCGTTTTCGTTTGCGAACGGGGTAGCGTTAACTAGCTTTCTCGAGGATACTAAGATAAAAAGATCGAATATCTCTTATTTCCCTTTCTTCGTCAAGCGGTTCGTCGTTGTTAGGGTTATTATAATCGGTAGGAAAGCTTAATGTAAGGGCGGGATCGAGAAGGGCGGGATCAAGAAGAGCGGGATCGAGAAAAGCGGGATCGAGAGGGGGGGGATTAGAGGGAGGAAGTTCGGAGAAGGAGGGACTAGAAGTATTACTACTACTAGTAGTAGTAGAGATAGACTTAGAGTTTATAGCGTAGGGTACTAGTTTTAGAGGCGCGAGGCTCCTTAGAGCGTAGTTATAAAACAGTTAGTAGAGGGTTATTTAAATCGACCGGGTCGATTATAACTACCCGGGTCGATTATAACTACTAGAGGTATCCTAAGACGTTAAGTATTCTAGGGCGTATAGCGATAGTCTTCTCTCGGCCTATCTAAATTCTCTAAGTATTACTAGGTAAGAATTTCTCCGTTCCGAGGATCTACGGGAGCTTTACGGTAAATTATCTAAACGTAATTTCTATAGTTAGTATACTTAAATTCCTAGTAAGGTTCTATCTAACCTAGACGATAGTAAAAGATCTACTAAGGGGTATAGAGTAGATTCTAGAGATCGCGGATTATATATACGAGGTAGTAAGAGAATAACTAAATTTATACTATCGTATAACCGTATATATACGGTATTATTCCGGTAGTAGGGGTTATATATTCTAAGTTTAGTACTAGAAAAGGGCCGTCCTATCTATAAATATAGTTTAACGTTTACGACCTAGAGGAATAATAGGGGTATAGGATTAATATCTTACTACGTTAATACGGAGTAGTAGGGAACGGTATAAATAACAGCTAATATATAAGATAGTAGAATAAGGAGTATAGATATTTAGTAGGGAGGTATTTTATATATATAGTATAGATACGGTATTTAATTTTTAAAGAATATATACGGTTTAAAATGACCTAGTCCCGCGGCTATATAACTTGGACGCGACCTCGGACCGAGTCATGTGATCTTCAATCGCATTTCCCAAAGGACTTATCTGATTCTCGTGAGTGATTCGTCACCATCTGTTCATACTAGTACTAGTAGTTGAAGAACGCTTGCTGGGCCTCTTCCTCTTCCCAATATTTGACCGCTGGGCGTGGGCGTGGATCAGGATGAATTCTCTTCGATTCGTGGCGTCGAGCACCCCTTTTCACCCGCCAGAGCACGAATCCTCATGCGTATCCGTCTCCTTTGGGCCGTTCTGGGCCTTTTTTGATACTAAATTAGTACTCTGTCGTCCACGGCACTAAAAGTACCCCACCGCGAATACCTCTTCCTGTCCCTGAAGCCTCGAAGACATCAGCATTCTCCGGAGATCGAAGTTGTGCAGTTCTATTTTGCGGACTCGCGTCGTCCTTGTCTCATGGCTTGGATTATTTGGCACAGCTGAGATCCGTGGGTCCATGTGCCTTGAGTGAAAATCTAGGGTGGATCACAGATGCTTTGAAGGACTCGAAGGATGCTCAAGAGAACGAAAGACTAAAGTATGATTCTACGAATGCAAGCATGCAGGCCATTCGCCTCAGAGACCGGCTACATTGGCTTGACACCTCATCATGTCGAGGCTCGAGATAGGTACGAATTGTATTTGTTTAGGGAGTAACGTTACCTATGTCGTTCGACCAGCCTACATTGAATTACGTCCACCCCGTTATGCATGGAAAATTCATGCAAAGTGATCCAGCCGTGAAACGGTGAACAGTTCAAATTCTAGATCCATACAATTAGCTCTTTAATCAAGCCCCGCTGCAGGATATCTCCCAAAATGACACCGAGAACGAGAAGTTCCTGGCAATGTGATGGAGCAGACGTGCTAGGAATATTTTCCGTGAGCCGTTACCTCATGTCTCAAGGCACAAAACTTGTCGAGCAGAAGATATTTGTTTCCATCATGGCGTCTTTTCACATGGGAACGAACAATTTAGGCAGAACATGTGTACCTATGGTGGGATTTTTCCTCTTGAGAAAGTGGAGTTTTGAGGTGGAGCTGGTGCGTCCATTGCTTGATATTGTCAGATGAAGTGCCTTTGATAAGAATGGCGAGCGCATGATGAATGAAATGCATTGTCCTGCAAGCTGTTCAGAATCTCTAATCGAGACCAATTTCGCTTTCGTTGATGATACATGCAGCGGAGATGGAAACTTCTAGACGTCTCTTTCCTCGGAAAAAAGGGACGAAGGCTGCCTGTGCGGAAGACCATCGCCCAATTCTACATCCGATCATCTCGGCCCAGGCATGGCACAGTACTCCTGCCAAGCACTATCTTTGCGCTCATCTTGTAGAGATGGAGGGCTTCCTCTATCCTTCGAAGACGTTGTGTCCCTGGAAGGCCGCCTGGACGCCATCATAATAAGACCTTCGTCCTCCGAATCCAATTCCACGTCCCCGCCATCGCCTTCAAGGTCATCCGGTGCTGGGCTCTGCTCGTTTCTTTCATGCTGAGAGAGTCTTTGCGGATGCTTCTTCGAGATATGCAATAGCAGGTCACCCATGGTGGAGAATGCAGCACCGTGACAGGTACACGGACATTCGTAAAATGTCTCCATGGCGAGGTTTGCGCATTCATGCCACTGGCGTATGTGCCGTGCTATCTCCTCTGCGCCTGTAATCCATCCTTTTTTGCATTTTGTACAAGGTGTATTCGTGGTACCTCGACAGTAATATGATTGGAACTGGATCCTGGATGTGGCGGTAGAGACTGTGGAGCTCCTTCGACGAATGGGAGGTGGTGGTACGAGCATTTTGTATGGAGTCTGGGAGAGATGTTAGAACGTTTTCCCTGGCGATGGGATAGAGTTTGGACGTACTGTATCACACTGGTATGACAGAATGCTCGGTTCGAATCTGGTAACTCGCTCCAACAAGCCTTGGATCCTGTCCAAGGTGGAGCCGCAGTCTCTCCAGTAACGCTTCTTCAAAAGTGGCTGCTCATATGTTATGCCATGACCTTGGAGCTCTTATGTTGAGCAGCGCATGTTTTTCGACAAGAGCATATGCGAATTGGCATCTCGTTCCTGATCTAAATGGTCGAAGCTGAATGTGAGACGACCCCGCGAGGCTCCAACGGTCGGTACTCGGTACCATGGTATTTCAGATCATATGAAAATTGATCGATCGATCTGTTTGCGTTCAGCCAATGCCTAAGTGAGACGAATGGCGTCCGCGGGTTCGAGGTTGATCAGATGTGTTGAGTGGAAGGTGGTGGTGTAAGTTTTGCCCTGGTCTCGAACCTTGGAACCAATCTCTTGGTAACAGTCACGGGTGGTTAAAAATTCCACCACACCTATCTCCGACGAACCGACAACAACCAACCAGTTAGAGGTTGGTTCAGCCATGACGGGAAGACAACCATGTCGAGCATTTCGATTCATGAGACTGCCAATGGACATTCGTCTTACCGCCGACAAATATATCCCACAGAGTAGGTCCAAGAAGCGAAATCTTTGTATCCAAACGCAAGAACGGGTCTTAGGGATAAGAGGTACCGTCACAAGCTGCATTACGACTGCCGACGAGAGAGACAGTCACCAGAATGGATCCTCGCGTCAAAGGCAAGACCGCGGTTGAAAGAAAGCGCAAGCAGCAAAGGGAGGTGTGTAGTTCTATCGGAATCTCCACGGACAAGCCGGTGTGGTAGGGTCACTTACTCTGTGCCCCTTTCTACAACACCCGAAACTCGAATCAATATGTCAAACTACAGATTGATAAAGACAGAATTCCACGGCGTACCTGTCATGAGATGTATAATGAAAGTTAGCAAGTGGTATTGAAGCGACCAGTCAGAACCAAAACAATGAGAGTAAAGATAGGTAACAGACAGCCGCGAGGTTCAACCAAGAGAAGGATTGGATTGTTAGAAGGAGAGGGCATTAGTGGACGCTTCAGGTGCTCGAAAGGTATTTTGATGAGGCTGGGTTTATTGAGATGGGCTATAGAGATCCGGGGGGAGAGCTTTTGGCTTTTGGCTTCTTTTCCTACGCGCCTATGCTAGAGATATAGGGAGGCACTGGTCTGGATTGGGACTCTTTGTTTCGAGGTGAAATGTGGGGAAGCTATGTTTACAGCAGTGCTAGGAAAGTAAGAGAGCATTTCGTTCAAAGCGATTTTGCCGAATCAACAACAATTTATCCACCTATAAGCCCTTTGGAAGTTCCCGAATGCCAGCAATAGTGAGTATGACTACGAGTGGTCGGAGTGTAGTACCAGAAAGCGCGAGTCTATCCAATTTCTGGAGCTCGGAAGGGCGAGATCTAGGAGTATGTCGACGTGTAGGTAAGCTTGTCAAGAAAAGTGTTGGGAAAAAATCCGGATTCTTTGTTTATGTTGCTTGTTGGGAGACTCTTCATTAATGTTAGTTCTTGGAGAGTATTGTCTTCACTCGATGGTGACAGTGACATGATCTGGGTGATCATGGTTGATGACCTCAACTCCGCACGGAGAAATGATACAGTCGACAGCCGAGACACTTGGGGTTTAAATAGTTAGATAAGAGAAGAAATATTTGGTATTGATAAAAAAACAAGGTCATGATTACAAAGCTTACTCATCACACCGAACCTCCGAGGGTCCCGGGATCTAAGGTTCCTCCTCTCTAATAACCTTTCCTCATCAACACCATCAGTCTCATCCTCATCCTGCTCGTCTCTTAGCCGTCCTTTGCATACACCCAGTGCTCCGCCCTGACCACTGATTCTCTGACAGTGCCCTCGCTTCGATAGCTGCGAAGACTTTCCTTGCTTCATTGCAATGGAACACCCTCTGCATTTTTCTCGTGATGTCGGATCGTTATGAGCACTCCATCTCCTTGACCCCACTGGTTTCAGATTTGCGACCACTGCTTGGCTCGTCCATTTACCAGGCTCAACTTATCACGTCAATTCGATCCTACAGCATGCATGGATGCATACCAGAAAGGTCACGGCACTATCCAGTGTGCTCTGTAACAGTCGGGCAGTGCTTTTCTGGTGTGAAACATTGCATCCTGTGAAGATCCGGTACTCATGGTCTGGCGTTATAGAAAAGGAGAGAATTGAATCATAGTGTGGTCAGGTCTTTCCGCTTTGCCCGACGACTATTGCAGAGACCTGTTTGGTACCTCTAATTGCGATAGCAGGCAGACCGTATAAAATACCTTTTTCTCATTCGCTTATTTCTATGTCAGCTGATTTAGCTGCATATCTTTATGCACTCAGCCTCGCCTGTGAGAATACTCGCGGCTACATCTCAGTGCTTGAGAATCAAGGGCATGGGACCAATTTCTAGTCGTTGGAGGTATACTAGCTTTCTTCGGGTTCGATAGCTTGAACAACATTATGTCTAATCCTCAACAAGCGTCCAGAGAGATTCCCGCACCCCAATTACCACCATTTTCCTTTGAATCTATCCTTGTCGCTGAGATTGACATCGAAAACAACACTTTCTCGAAGACGTCGTTCAGCACGGTTTGCGAAGCAAATGAGGAAATCTCGGACAGTGGTAGAACCACTGGCTCTACCTTGATCCCTCAGGACAATCCCAGCGATACATCCGGGCGAAGTTGGTGCCCAAGATGGTTTCTGGAATGGTGGATGATGGAAATCCTCAGCTGTTTCTTCGGTCTAGTCTGTATGATGGACAGTTTAGTAGTTTTGCTCAGATATAATGGTAAAACTGACCCCAAGTGGAAGATCGGGCTATCGGTTGGATCGTTCATATCCATTCTCTATGGTTTTGTAAAATCTGCCTTACTGCTTCCGACTGCTGAGTTGGTCCATATTCAAGCTCATCTCTCTTGAACAGCTAATATACAAGTGCTGTAGCTTTGGGACAGTTGAAATGGGATTGGTTCCGGCGGAGCAACAACAACGTCATGAATTTCGAAAGACTGGACTCAGCTAGTCGGGGTCCGTTAGGCTCGCTCGTCTTACTCGTCCGATTCCGCAAGGTGTGAGTCAAATATACCCAGTTCAGACAGATTTTGCAGTACTGATATTATCAGGACACTTGCCACAATAGGTACAGCTGTTGTTCTTCTCCCATTGCGATTGGACAGGTTCTTTCAACGCATCCTCAGCTATCTTATATTGCGTGTGCTCGACTCGTCGAATGCAACAATATCCCGGGTTGTTGGATATTACACACTCTCTCAGTCTTACCTCGTCGGAGGGTCTCTCAAAACACCATCCGATCAAGAGCTCGAATCTGTCACTTTCCAGTTTTGGACTAATGAAGGCTCGTCATCTGGTGTGCCAATGAACTGTCCTACTGGCACTGTACATTCGATCCATTTTACACTCTAGCCCTTGATTTTCAATGTCAGCCATTACCTTCCATCTTGGAATTTGGTTGTCACAACGCCTCGACCAAGTGGAAGTTGACCACTGATTATCACCAAAGTTGGGCGGATAATAAACCCATGCCGTGGGCGGAGTCATGCGGCTACTACTTGGACGTACCAAACCGCGGCAAACAGCTTATTTCAGGTTACGAGATGCAGTCGAATGGCCCGGCGGGAGAGGTTGTATCTACCCGATTCCTCCCTCTCATGAACCTAGCAACGAACCAACAGTATTGAAATGGTTCCTACACTCTCCGAAATGTGCCTAGCCTTCCTGTCACAGATGTTATTGTGGTCTCTAAGCCAAAGGGCTTTGATGGCGCCCGAAGTAACGCCACTCCTGTCACCATGGAGTGCCCAGTGAATTGGGTTGTCAATCAGCTTGTCGCTAGTGTATTGAATGGCCATTTGTCTGAGAACATCCTTACCACGCATCATTTCGAGTCAAACCTTAACAACCGAAGGTGTGCTGATGGTCAGACCTATACGGCCAATTTCGCAATAACTCTACCGGATCCACACTCATCGCTGAATCTACCTCGACGTTCGGAACGGACAACACGTCCGCCTTCAAGGTTTGGGAAGTTTGGAAAGCGATGGAACCCTCAACATACAACTTGTTGCCATATGCGGACTACAGCAGCGTATAAAAATACTTCTGCATCGCGAGTCCACCTCGCTTGATTGTAGGAGACAGTCCCGACTTTATATGCGAGCTACCTGGCAATATTACCGCACACATGAGCAACATCATCCAAGCCCAGAATCACGTCCTACAACGGATATCCCCGCCAAACACTCAACTCGAGCTCAAGCTCAAGCAGTGGAGAACCAGTTGCTGGAGTCACTGTGAGCCACTCTTTCAGTAATATCCAGAATTTTTTAAAAAAGGGGGAGGGGGCTTGGATCGCGATACCCCACTTTCGCTGTTTGTTGATTTGTGGGGTGGGATTCTTTCTTAGCTACTACTGTAATCCGAAGCTCCAAGGATAATGATCGGTATCTACAAGACCCTCAGCGCTTGCCCTCCCTGTTTCGCAGTCTCGGGGAGCGGAAGAACGGGGGAGTTTGGGTTGTTAAGAGGGGACAATTAAATTCTAGGGCCAAAGATATACGGAGCAGCGGGTTAATAAAGGATGGCGAAGATCGGGTCGTCGCCTCATTGAACGATGAGCAGGAAGTAAAGGGAGGGAAACCTTGACTGATTATCCCACCGTCAAAAAACAATCATTTCCATCGAAATTCGAAGCCAAAGTCAGTCAAGCCCTCAAATATTTTTTTTCATTCTGATTGCTAAACGAGCGAGAAAAGGATCTCGGCATGTTGGTATGCCGTGATATGCGTGTGTGCGTATGTATGAACAACAACAACCCCATCAACCCATCAACCCATCAATCCAACCAACTGCTCAAACCGCATGCGAGTATTCCCACGCGAATTTTCACAACCAAAAGGAACCCGCCTCTATATTACAAGAGGAACCCGCCTCACTCATCAGAGCGAACCAGCACTACCCTCCCGGAACATCGGATGGATCTCACTACTCAAGCCCCGCTAGTAGCAAACCACCGACCGTCCCCTCGACTTTGCCCCGGTCAAGAAGTCGAGTTGGAGAGCCCCACCCGTTTAGATTGGGATCGTGATCCCGCTGATCAGTTTTCCCAATTGACCTATACAATCTTTGCAAGTTCCTGGCTGGTGGGAGTATTAGTGATGTTGAAAGGTTGAAAGTGGGGGCGGTGGGGGGGAGAGAGAAGAGAGAAGCTTACCATGTTTCCACCCAAGGCAAGGAGAGTAGTAGCGCACTGAACTTTATCATAGACGTCGGCCTTTGGCTTGTTAATGGCTTTGAAACAGGTTGAAACTGTTGGGGCGGCAGCCGAGATACATTCTGGTGGTAATGGTTAGTTGGCATCGCGAAAATGTTTTCGAATTCTGACAATGTGGATTGGATTGGATTGGGATGGAGTTGGAGTGGGATGGGATGGGAGTATAATGTATTGTGGAGTCGGTGTATGGTTTTGGGTTTTCCAACTTACGATCAATGTTGCATCCGGGTTTATTGTTGCTTTTCCCGAGACACTTGTGTATGAGACAGATTTTCTCGGTAGATTCTACGTTGAGGGCTGTTGCTTCGGCCGGGGCAGCAGCGGCGAAGGAGATAAGGGTTGGGAGGAGAGCGAGAAGGATAGAGAATTGCATTTTGAAGGTTTGGTGGTGGTTTGGTTGGTGGTTTGATTGGTGATTGGTAAAGAGAGTAGTGATGGGGCTGAAGATTGTTGGTTGTTGGTTGTTGCTGATGATTGCTGATGCTGTGTCTGGTCTATTATTCGTGGACTTCCTCTGGTCTTTTGTAGTTCTCTCTCTCAGTCTCTGAGGTATGTTTTTGAAACTGCTTTTCCCCCCTCTATCGTGCTAGTGCCGCTCTTTTTTGGTTGCTCGCGTGCTTCGGTTTCTCGGTCGCGCGAGCCGCTACAAAATTCTAAAAGTGACGGCCAGTTAGGTTCTGACCCACAGGATCGTGCAGTGAATTTCAGAAAGGTAGCCATGGGTGCGTTCCATCTCCAAGCCTTGGGTCGTAGGACACATCGTCTGTGCGGTTCACCAATTTGGCAGCTATACGGCTACATTCCTAGCGAGAATAGGTAAGTATGAACTTCTGGAAGACATAAACTCCTGATGTACCTACACGTGGTTGCTACTATTCGCTGTGAGCACAACGAAAAGTCTGTTGTCTGATGCTTGTGTGGAAGTCATCCTGGCTACCCAGGTGTGCCATTGTCAAGTGACTTTTCGTATAACTTCCTCTTCTGTCACCTCCACTAACTCGTGTGGAAACTGCTCAGCTCAAGCCTTGGGAGCATTTTGGTGGTCGCTTCGGAGGGCACATCAGTCACACGTGGTTGTCTCGAGATCAAATTTGATACTCATCGCGTGCTCCATAGTTTCGGTTCAGACAAGGCTGTCTTGATAGAAGGGTTCTATGGCACCTTGACGGGAGATGAGCACGGATTATCGAGCCGTAACACTTCTCCAGGCATGAGTTTTCATTCCACAAAGCCCAACAATATTCACACGTGGTTGTTGTGACCCCATATGAGTACGGGTTCCTGATGAGGGATGCCGAAAAACAGCGATTTTGCTGGATGATAGAACATGGTAGCCTGGTTTGAACATGCGGAAATCTCTGTGCTGGCTGTATCTTCCAATTCCATCATGTTATATTTGGATGCAAGGATCTGGAAGTTCTTGACAGACAGAGATGGTGGGCTCTAGGTTGTTCACTCTGTTAGCAGTCTTCTTCTTCACGCTTCTGCTTTCCGGAACTGCAAAGGTTTCCAGGCGCATACTTAGCTTTGATCTCTTCAATTGTTCCCACCAACAACGTGTTCATGAAGTGTTGTTGGTCTTGATTTAGCGCATGGGTCCTACCTTCTATTTTCGGATGTCGGCGTCTTGGCCGGCCATTCTGCCTTGTCGTCAGCCTGCTTCACCTTAGTCGTCGCCTCGATTTTCATGTCGAATACGAGTAATGGGCAGGATTACTAAAGGGGGGAAGTTATTTGATTCGTTCAGAGCTTTCAATGAGGCTGAAAATAGACGAGGAGAGAATCCCATATTACTTACCGCGAGGGGTCACCCTTGTTGGGTCCACTTTTGGAGTTTTTGTACATGGGCGCTTCAAGTAGACCTCGGACATCAAGAGTTGGGCTTGTGAAGAGGGTCTTTGCCGTGAAAACGTGTTGAAAACTATTCTTTGCAAACAAAATGAATACGACGGGGTGCTTGCGATGATTTCCCTCGCTGGCTGCTGTATAAGTTTCAAGAATCAGCCCTCGTCATTGATAAGACTCTCTTAAAATATTTTCCTCCATCTGCGTCGACACCAATTGTTACAACTGCTTTCTCGGAAGACTAAAGCCGTGCTGCGTAAAAAGGAGTTCTCCTCTATTTCTTCGCCTTC
This sequence comes from Venturia aucupariae, assembly GCA_003693225.1. NCBI lineage: Eukaryota > Fungi > Ascomycota > Dothideomycetes > Venturiales > Venturiaceae > Venturia > Venturia aucupariae. The sequence continues at coordinate 31,208 of QWZN01000209.1, read as the reverse complement.
CAAGTTCGCTTCGCCATTTTCTCCCACCACGCCAGATCAGTACCCGCCATTACAGCCATAGACGGTATTTTTGTTTACTTGACAAAACGGGACCGAGATTAGAATTTAACAAAATTGGACAACTGATACGGTCATAGCCAAAAGAGATCAAGGAAAGAATGGTTAGTCACGCTTCTCAGTATTGCGCCAACCCAGACCGTCATCCAATCCTGAGATCCACATAATCGTTTGCGAACTGTCCGGACCCAAAACAATCGCGGCGCCCATACCGTACTTCCCGGAATCATGCTGGATACTGCTGCACCCACCAGCGCGATCAACTGTACGAAACGCCAGGTGCTACCATCGCCAGCAATTTGTTGAATAGAGGTGTTCCAAGCCCTGTGACTGGATCCCATCCAACGGTAGCATTCCAGCTGGCATAGGGAACAGTCGGCGTCGTCAGCCCGGAATACTGATCGATCCCTGTGCATCCTTCGCTTCCTCCATTCACGATGTCAGTGAAGCCTCCCTTCAGATCGCTGTAGAGACGAGGATTGAGCCATCCAAGTGGAGGTCTTCCAGACTGGATTAAAGCAGCATTGAGGAGTGCGATGATGGAAGCGACGGTTGGAGCTGAACATGAAGTTCCTGCGTACTCGACCATCTGACCCTTGTCGATGACCCTGAAACGTCTTCCCTGAGCCGCAACATCGGGGAATCCGCGGCCTTGAGGGTTGTAGAGACCTTGCCATCTGGATCCGAGCCGGGTGAGATATCCCGAAACTGCTGTATTTTGCCAAGCCGGTCGAGGAAAGAGGTCAGAGAAGCCACCGGACGAGAAAAAGAGGGCAGACTCGGGATTAATGTAACGAGTCGCGCCTACACTTGTGACGTATGGGCATGTGGCTGGGAACATGGGCAAGAAGCGAGTTGTGTTTTTCCCGTCGTTGGTCTGACACGCCGATCCAACACCTGTGTCGCCTGAGGAGAAGACGAATGAAACGCCTTTGGCGGTGAGTGCACCGAACATGTCGCAGACCTTGAGAGCGTATGACGTTGGAATCGACTGTTCGTCTTCTCCGTAGGAAGTCGTGATCGTGTGGGGCAGTTGTTTGCTGGGGAGACTCAGCAGGTATGTCAGGTATTCGAGGTAAGGCTCATTAGTGTTGTCAGCTTGTGTGGGTTGATCTAGATCGGGAACAAGTGGACCGCGTCCGGGAGTGCTGTAGAAGTTGTTCCTCATGGGATACGTCAGGCCAACAGTGTACTGGATATCGAGATTAGCCTCGCCGCTGTCGTATGTGTTATTGGCACCTTGGAAAAGTGGAGCACCTAGGCGACTTTTAGCATGAGAATGTCACAAAAATCATCATGAAGCTTACCATTAACCGACGACCAAGTAAAATTGGATCCAGCGGCCCACGGAGCATAGTCTGGGATCCATTGTGCAAGATCTCCATATTGCGCATACTCCTCAAGAAAGCCACTGATACCAATGAAGCCTCCCCTCTTGGCATCAGGAGTAAATCCCTTGATATTGTACATATCTCTGAGACACGTTGGAGTGATCGTGATGTTACAATCGACAGCGACTGCAGCTGGAGAAGGGACCGACTTCGCGCTTCCCAGATTCTGCTTATCATGAATAGCATTTCCTTCAGGCTTGATCTGGGCGAAACGCGTAGTGGGCTGGACCAGATCGACATGCTCGAAAAGGTCTTTTGGCAACGAATACTTTAGGGTTCGGATTTTGATCACAGTCCTCCGGTTCTGATTTTGGTAGAATCGAAATTTGGTGTTGAGCATTGCATCCGCTTGTTCGATCGTTGCCACAAAATTGACCCATTCGCCATCGATGTTGATGTCGCCCGCCTTGACACCAGATTGCCGAAGCCATTGGGAAACGTCTTGCACAGCTATAGCGGTTGGTCGAACCAGAGCTTTAAGCTCTTTGCGGCCAAGATGCTTTCCATAGTGAGGATGGGCAGGATTGGCCAAGTCGTACAAAGTCTGGTCAAAAAGCGGTTGATTGGCCTGAGTCGTTGTTAGCATTGCATTCCGTATCTTCTTGCTCAAAAATAAAAAAGTCAGAGGATTGACGAGACATGACTTTGGTCGATGCCCTGATGTTGAAGGCATGTCTCAGAAAATTGCCATGGACAGAGGATGCAAGGCTCGAACAGGATCAAAAGAGAAATCACGTACTAACTTGAGCGCAATTTTGAAGGCCATTCGTGTCTCGGGCTTAGGCGATCCGATGGCTTGCCATCCTGGAGGTATCTCTCTCAACGACTCAAACTGCTTCATATCTTTGCTATTAAGACCATGAACAAGTACAGCCGTGTAAACAACACTACCAAACAAACTAAAGAACTTCATGATTAATGCTAAGAAAGTTGAGAATCTTGATGTATAGATAAAAGGAACAAAAGAGTGTAGTAGGATCCGAAGAACTGCGCCTGTTGCAAGACACAAGCCTGGTGACGGGAGGAAGCATAATGGAGACACGAGGTTGTCAATACTTATATGCCGTAGATCCTCTCCCCCTTGGCCGTAGTCAGAGTATTGCGGCGCGCCAACAAGCACTCCATATTTCGGGTTACAACAAACTGGCCACCATTCCAAATCAGTCCCGCTCCGAAGAGTGAGCGACAAAGGATTCCGCCCCGCCTGCGCTATGTTGCTCTGGAGAAGAGTATATCAGAAGAATTGAATGGTGACTTGGAAGGTTGAAGATTCGGCCGTGGTTGGTTTGTGATGGATTTGGCTCTTCTGCATGCAAGGGGCATGTGCGGACTCGATCCCGTCAATCCATCTACATATATACCAGTTCCAGGACCAAAAAGTCGAATTGTGATCAGGAGACGGCATTGGACTATTATATAGCCTCTGCAGTGAACATGAGCCGGTGCAAAGTGATACCGTGAGTGAAAAGAGTAGATACAAAGATGTCCTACAATCCCAAGTCCAACAAACGACAAAGCACCAACCAGCAACCTCTTCAATAATGCTACCGGCACGAAGGTAAAGCCGCAAATTAATATGGAAGATCTGACCCGCAACATAAGCGCCCCTAAATTAGCCCCCTTTCTGATCTCACAACCGCCAGAACCACGATCAAATCTACCCAATCCCAACCTGCGTCCCCAAGATGATACTGTTGCACTGCTTGCACTGCTACAATAGCAACGTGGTATCGTCTGGTTCATGCGGTCAACCGTCTGCGGGACCATCTTCCTCGCCGCAGTGCTAAGCCTTTGATAGAAGCGCTCAGGGCTACTCGGCTATATCAAGAATATGGAGGTGGGTATTAGAGTGCAGTGTGGGAATCGATACATTCTCTTCCGGCCTGGTAAATACTCATCGTCCAAGGGATCTCCTGGATACTTGACTTCTCCTGCACGGAGATGCTGTCTTCTTGATCATCGCCTACTTAGACGGCAACGGACTGGAAGAAGAACGGTATAACTACGTCTCAAACCCTCAATCTTCCATCAGCATCAAACTAAAAGTCCCAAGGCCGTCTTCTACACAAAAGCTTAGAAGATCAGAATACTCTTCGCGCTCCTATTCCTTCTCAATAAATATCCATTTTACTCTCTCCAAGCGGCAACAAGCAAGGCTGGTGGTAGATTCAAAAAGCGAGGCATGGAATCTATTTCATCGTACCTTGGTGACCGACCGACCTGCCTAAGCTTGATAGTCACAGTACCTTGACGGCCGTAAAAGGTTCGATAAACCGTCGGAGGTGATCCGCGGAGAACCATGATCTCTCCCGTAGAATATAGACGTTGCGTTGACTGTATTAGTATGAACTGCGCGAAAGAATAGACATGGATAACAAGTTTAAGTTTGTTGACGACGACAACTGGGAAGAAACGGACCGGCCGCGGATCGACTCGTGCTTGTATTCGGGCCTGAATTCTATATAAACATGAAAAAGGCCATCGCAAAAAGCCTGAGGTCAGGACAAACAAGGAATAAATTACCAGGAAGCGTTTGTACGTTAGGTACATCCATGTATACATCAACGCGAGCAAGAGGGTTTTCCAATTCAAGGACAGGTATTACGACATCTTGAGGACGCGAGGTAGTGAAGATTCTCAGCTCACGCGTTCTTCAGTATAGTTGTAGTAGTATCCGCTCGCGAATATTTAGAGATATAGTAGTAAGTACGTAACTACGTTTAGTCTTACTACTTAAAGAGTATAATAATAGATATTATATCTACCCTCGTCCAAGACAAAGCTGAACTTAAATCTATAAAAACAACTTCTTTAATCCACACGAACGTGTCTGCAACATAGTTTGCAGAGACGGTAACTCTAGACGAGTACCGTGAATTTTCCAACTCATTTCTTTCTCTTATCACAAGATATAAAGACATTGCGTAGTTTCAGCCTGTGTTTTTTCTAGGAGAATATTATTCAGGAAGTAGTCTTTAAATATAGCCCGTAAATGGAAATACCTAATCACATACTGATTTCGTTAGAAGTTCTGGCGACTTCCAGAATTGCAATGACATCGACTTCATGTTACAAAAGCCAGAATCTGTCCAGGCGAGCTATAGCCATGACTCGCGATGCCATGATTTATCGAAACAATTGTAAGGGTGATTGTTGCGCAGTGAGACTCTTCACGATAGTCACCCTTTTGTTTTCGCAAGTAAAATTTGGTATGGGAAATAGATGGACAGGTATCCAACAACTTCCATCCTGGTTTGAAATTTGTGTGTCCTTTCGTTTCGTGCTTGCTAAGGAGGGGGTTACCGAGTAAAAGCATTGTCTTCGTCCCACGCAAATTCGCGAATGAAATAATGAGAAAACATCGCTTACCTCGATACTAACCTCATGAGCAAGGCTGGGATACCATGATATATAAGAGATTGAAGGTATCCTTCTAGAAGCGTGAAATGTTATTTAGCTTCAGCCTTGCCAGCATTAATTCGTTGGTGCTTTTCATGAGGCGAGGAGAGGGATTCTCATTTTGTAGTTGATCCATGCAGTTTTTCATCCCTGGGGATATTTGTTTGCTTTTCTTTTTGCCTGCTGTGCGGCGCAAGTATGGAAAACGCTGCCACAACGCCATAAATATCCCGTTTAAACGTCGCTTACAACAATCGCGGGGTATTGCGACTGTTTCGAGCGCGGATCGTGTGCGGGAAGAAGCCCATGGTCGAGGTTGGCGAATTAGAAGCTGGGGTAGTTGGTGATTGTTTCCAAAAGGGTGTAGGACTGTGATGCACAGGAGAAGCAAAAAGGGAGGTTTTTTAAGGGAGAGAGGCGAGTTCTCCGCAGGTGGAGTTGAAGTCCTGGTTAGCACGCGTGTACTCCGTACCATAGAAGGAGGCGAGGATGAGAGGTTCTAGTTCTGAATATGGCATGGCTTGACATGGTGATGATCCCGGAGTTTCCACCGGTATTACAGAGACGGTAATTGAAGGAACAAAGCAGTCAAGGTAAGAAAATTGAGATGCGATGCTGTTCGTGTTGGGGCGCATGAAAACCTAAAGGCTTATGAAAAAGACCAAGGACAACGAAAATTGATTCGAAGTGTTGCGAAATCTATAGTACGGCAAGAAGGTTTGGCAAGACATATCAATATCACTAGCTTCATGCAATAGATAGCTGAACAACCCGATGGCGTGCAGGTGACTGCTATTACTTGATCATTCGTGGTCGGCATCGATGGTGTTTGGTTTGAGACCTCTGGGCACTGTGAGCCGCGCAATTTCTCGATACGCTTCTTTTAGCATGTGAGTCATTTCCTGTAGGGCTGGTCTATTATGCAGATGTCCGGTGCTATGCCAGGTTAACGACTTGACCGCGATTAATGGTACGAATAGACGTCGCGCCTTGGGAGATGAGCGCCAGAGTTTGTTGTCCTATCGAGTCGCGGCGCTGCGTGAGACGATACAATAGCCGCACCCCCCGATGTACAATGTGAAGGTGGATGTCAAGCCCCTGTCCAGCCAGTCAGACTTTGGGGCTGGTATCCCTGTGTCTCGTTGGGCTGGGAGCAAGTGCAAGCAAGGATGGATGCGGAGGGAGCAAACGGTTCGAATATTCTCCGGGACTGGAAGATGCAAGTGAACAAGGATATAAGGCCGGCGAGAGGACGACTTTTTCTACTGGAGCTGGAGCTGGAGATGGGTATGGAGACGGAGATGGAGATGGAGACGGAGATGGAGATGGAGACGGAGATTGAGCTGGAGAGACAAATCAGTGCATAGTACAACACGACTGTACTTGTCCAATGTCTGATAATACAGGAGAGGGGCTGTAAGATGCGGACATGTCTCTACGGTATCAGAGGCTGCCTCTCCGGGAATGGGATGAGACCAATCCATGGCACCTAGAGGTACCTGAGCGTACTAGAAGACAATGGTTGCATCTTTGAAATAGCTGATGGATGGCATAACCTTCTTCAGGCGTGAAGATCCTTTGGTTGGGAGATCCGTCGCCTTAGCTAGATACGGGGCACTACTTTAGGACTCTTCTAGGTAGCTTTGGTGTTGACACGAAGCCGTTTCGACTTAGCGAGGAGGCTTCGGACGCTCACATGAAGATGCCGGCCCATGATTCTTGGTACAGCAACACTGTACCGTCACGACAAGTGCATTATTCTTGTAATCACACTATTGGGCATGGGCAACCTGAATAATAATTCACGGTGCCAGTGGTGGGGTGGCTTGCACGTCTGTTCGTACTGTGGTACTGTGGTAAGGTACGGATACATACATATCCAGCATCACCGACGGCACAGCAGTGATTGATGAACTCCAGCAGATCCACAATTTACACAGTACACAGTATCCGGCGCCCCTGGACTACCCGATCAGGCTAGCACGCTGTGATATCCTGCTGCGACCGTGCCTCTGTCGTTTGCTGTCTGTGCCCCCTTCTCGAGATTAAGGTTGGTGGTGGTCTTCGCCATCTTCCAATGCAACCTTGAAATCAAACACCTACGACTGCCAGTGCCCTTCTCTCCCAGCAACCGACAATCGCAGACACGCCTTTGATGCAAGCAAACAGACACACGCCTCGACCGTGCAGACGCTCCTTGCTAAAGGGCACCCCCCCTCCCCACACGCTCGTTCACCACCTCTTGTTCCGTAAGGTATCCGCCATTCACCTGCACTTACCCGCAAATCATCCTGACCGAGCTTCTCCCACACCAGGGGTACACACTTCAGAGACACCCGGATCCCAACCACGCAACAGCACTCAATTGGACCACTGAAACCTTTGGATGGGATAGACACCCTCGTTCGCCGCATCGAAGAACGGGGATTGCACTTGCTTTGGCTGGCCTATGGTTTCAACCCATTTTCTTCTTTGCCAAACGGTCCAAGCACGCTCTTGAAGCACAGCAGCAGCCATAAGAGCAACGGTTACCGATGCTTCCACTTTTGCTTGGTAGCACACACATGTCGGATCCCACCATGGCGACGACCTTACCCCGCCCATCGCGGCCGTCGCTGGGACCTCCGAATACCCCATTACCCTCTCTACCAGTCCCCAAATCGCGAAAACCTTCGGCCAACAGTCCAGCAACGCCGTCAGAGTCGCGAAGAGAGTCGGGATCTCTACTACCCACAACCGGAATTGCTCAACGCTCTGTGTCCTCAGCACTCACCCAGCGATCCGGCTCAGGAAAGAAGAATCATGGCTCAACCTCGACACTCCCAGGCAGTATGGCTACTCCAAACCCCGCCGGGAAATTGCGCAAGACCATTAGTATCGGAGCCTTTCCACAGCCGCCCACATCTGGCGGCATATCGCCCGATGGACCTTCATCTGCGCCCCCACAACGACACTCTGACATAGGGACACGGGGCACATCAGGACTGAAGAAGAAAGGCGAGGAGGGCTCTCTGCGGCAGTCTGCCATGCGCCAGAGTTCCATGCGTACCACGTCATATTCAAATGGAACCAGCTTCTTAAATGGTGGTGGAGGCAATGCGGTATCTCTGATGAGCCTCCCGTCTCCACCTGCAAGCCGATCCTCTTCACCGCCGGACTTTGCAATGGAAAACGAAGGCGAAGAGCCACGAGGGAGAAGCACAGCCGAAGAGGATAGATTGTTCGACGAGAAGCATGGCAAAGATGGCAAGGGAAACGTAATTGTCAGTGTCAGGGTGCGGCCCGACCAAGCGCCAGCCGAACGGGATAAAAGCGATGTGGAATGGTTGGTAGATGGACGCCACTCCCACATCGCATATCGCGGTCGGGAAGGCGGTGATTATTCTTATGGTAGGCATCAGAGACTCTGCATAAGTGTCTGAACTTGTTAGCTAACCATCACTGCAGACAACGTGTTTTCCGTCAACGATAAGAATGGCAAAGTATATGATGCTTCTGCCAAACGATTAGTGCGGAGGGTAATGGAAGGCTACCACGGAACAGTTTTTGCCTATGGTATGACAGGAACAGGAAAGACCTTCTCCATGCAAGGGACAGCCACGTCTCCCGGGATAATTCCCCTCGCAATCACCGACATATTTTCATTCATTCGAGAGACGCCACAGCGAGAATTCCTACTCCGTGTGAGTTATCTTGAAATCTACAACGAAAAAATTCACGACCTTCTAGCTGGACAACCCGGACCTGGCGTGCCACAAGAGGAGATTAAATTGAGGGAAGACAGCAAGCGAGGGGTTTATGCAACTCCCCTCAAGGAAGAGATTGTCCAGAGTCCAACCCAGCTTCTTCGTGTCATTGCCAGGGGTGACCTTGCGAGACGAGTGGCGGGCACTCAATTTAATGCTCGGTCGTCACGATCCCACGCTGTGGTCCAAATCGTGGTGGAAAGCCGAGAGCGGATCTCAGTGAATTCCAGTGCAGAGAGCAAACGACAAGCACTGCTTCCAGGTGGTGTCCGTGTATCCACACTCAGCTTGATCGATTTAGCAGGATCCGAACGAGCAGCCGAGGACAAGGAACGACGCACCGAAGGTGCTCACATCAACAAGTCTCTGCTCACATTAGGAACTGTCATTGGCAGATTGTCGGTGGACAAGGACAACAAACATCTACCATACCGAGACAGCAAACTGACTCGGCTTTTACAACCCGCGCTTTCAGGAGGTGCGCTCATCAGTATTTTGTGCACAATTCAAATCGGCTCTGCGGGCAGCACAGCATCGGCCCAGCACCATACCCTTGAAACTCTGAATACACTCAAGTTCGCCTCGCGGGCAAAGAACAACATTGTCAGCCATGCAAAGAAGGCGGAAGACGCATTTGGAGGCGCAGGGGATGCCGGATCTCGCGCCCTACTCGATCGATATCGCATGGAGATCGACGAACTCAAGAAGCAGCTTATGGCGCAAGGCAAGAAAGAGAAGACACCAGAGAAGGAGGAGGCATCACCGATAGAGACAGCCGAGGCCATCAGAGCCAAGGAGATGGAACACGAACGAAGGCATGAAGAGCAGATGCTTGAGATGCAATTGGCACGAACGGCACTGAAAGAGAGGATAGAACATCTCAATCGACTGATCCTGAGCTCCAAGTCAGTTGGTGTCAACAATTCAAGATCGATGTCACAGATGAGCAACAATGGTAGGCAGTCTATCATGACGATTGGCGATATGAACGGCATGCAGTCTACACGGTCTTCCGTGGCCACGCTTTCGCCCCCGATACTGAACCGACATTCCTCCTCCAGCTCCATGCGATCTTTCCGCCAGTCCACGGCCTCGACGATAATCAATGAAGCCCATCGTGAGGACGAGGAGGACTCGATGGGTGAGAATGGCGATGGCAATGCAACTGCCGCTTTGCAAGTCCGGGCATTGCAGGCAGACCTCGCTGACAAGAATCGGTACATCTCGACCCTCGAAAAACGACTTTTACAAGCTCGAAGATCAAGCCACTCCCGCGTGAGCATGTCTTTTGGCCAAAGGACGGCCTTGGGCGAAGATGGAGGTTGGGACTCTCTTGTTCGCGAGAAGGACGATGAGATAGCAGAACTCCGCGCGCGCCTGGATGATAAGGAACGAATGGTGTCTGCATTGCGTTCGGCAGCCCGAAAGCGTGATGTAGCCGATCTCACCGTGGACACGGCGCATTCCAGCGCAGGTGACCGACGAAGCAATTCCTCTTCGGCCAGTCTTTCGGCGCGAAGTCAAATGCACGGCGTTGGATTGCGAGGACACAGTGCTTCTCCACGTATCAGCAGTACCAGTCCGAGGATACCCAGTGGATTGAACTCGCCGTTGGGGATCTCGATGACGGGTGTTTCTGAGGAGAAGAAGAAGAAGACCAAGAGTGTTGACGAGATGACGAGACTTCTGGACGAGATGATTACGGAGCGTGTCCACAATGGGAATCCAGGGTCCACGGAACGAAAAGTGAGCTTTGACAGAACAAGCTCGAAGGAGGGAATGAATGGTGGGCCTGTGATGTATAAGAGAGGGGACTCGGCTCAAGACATGCGTATTGATAGTGCTGTTTCTGTTGGACGGACGGGCAGCGGCGCCATGAAAGGCAAGAGGAAGACGAGTGTAAGGATATCCGAACCGACTGCCAGCTGAGAAGACACTTCAGACAGTAGGGCGATGATTTTTGGGGTTCTTGGAGTACTGGGCATGGGGTAGTGAAGGATTCGGCGACTAAAAAGATCAAGATCTAGACGAAAGATGACGGGTAGGCGTACTCGACTCGTGGGGACCTTTTTGGATAGGACGTTGGTACTTTCGCTTTACCCTACTGCTGGGGACACTCTTTCATCTGTGGATCCGAGAGGTTTCGAATTCTCATCTTTGGGCTGTTTTGACTCAGTTGGAATTGGGATACTAGCGATACTCGGATTCTCGTTTCTTTCTTTTTTTCTCTTTGTTGGATTTTTGTTGTTCTTGATACCCGTTTTTTGCTTTTGTTTTCTCTTTCTTGGATGGAGATGTTGGGACTGGTGGCTTTTTTGAATCACTTTTTATTTTTGTACTTTTACGTTTCTTGTATGGGAAGATAGATTGGGGTCGGTGGATTGAGGCGTGTAACAGTAAAGAATGGAAAGGATGGGGTTGGGGTGGAATGGAATGGAATGGAATGGGCTTTGGGATTGGGAGAATGGAATGTCATGAGTATTGAGAAATTTTGCACATAGGGTGTCTTCATTCCTCTTCCCCCACGCTTTTCTTTCCTTTCGAATGATCAAAACTATTTCTGGATTGATGTCGAGGCATGAGATTTGTGGTTAAATGCGCCTGTGTTTGGTGTTTTCGTTGTGATGAAGGTACCCAAGGGATTGGTTGGTGTTGAGGGCGAGAGAATGGAAGGGTGCATCGATCATGTCCCCGAAAACTGCCACGGTCTGGACGAAAGAAGGAATTCCTAGCTAGCCTTGCCGGGTTCCCTCGAATCGAGCCGTGATGGGTTTCATCTCGCTTTTTCCATCGTTAGTCCTCGTATGCGTATTTATAGATGCAGTGTGGAAGGCTTTTGGTCTTCAGCAATAAATACTTGATCTGCATAGTAGATTGAGATGATGTTTGCTCGGGATGTGCAAGTGGACAGTAGCAGTAGCAGTATATATCTAGTTGCCCTCCCTAAAAAGCATGAAAATGGATTGGATTGGACAATTGCATACTAGTAGTCCTAGCAAGCAGGGAGAGATTGGAACGGGAGCCGCATGGAAGCAACCAATCAGAGACAGGCGCGAGGGGTCCAGTGTGGATTCTGAATCCCGTTGTGTTTGGTCAGCATGTTTCATCTCCTCTTTGGTGCAATCGGGCGTGCGCATCTGTGGTTCGCGCAGAGGGACCCGGCCGATGACAGGTTTTGGTGTAACAGCATAGGAATGGATCTCCTCTCGAAAGCTTCCCTCTTTGCAGCAAACTCCCTGCCCATCCCACTCAGCCCTCTACAACTACCTATCTCCCTGTCCGCGAATCCATTCCCTCTCCTCCCTCCTCCCTCCTCCCTCTCCGCCCCCCATTCTCTCCATCAGATCAGCTATTCTGGATCATGTAGTGGTCGAGACTCCTCTGGCACACACCTCGCGCTTCGACCCGGCTTTCCCATCCAATATTGAACACCAAGCCATATTCCATTTCTTCGTTTCCCCACCTTCACGACCTGACGACGCTTCGTACTGCCTGCGTGCCTCGACTGCTTCATTCCACCACGGCTGGACTCCGTTCTTTCATTCTTCCCATACATGACTACTTGATACCCCATAGACTTGCGTCTTTCCCACCTGTTTCCAACATGAAGCACTCCTACAGAGCTGCTAATTTGTCCGTGTCCTCGACGGCTTCTGCTTCTTCAACGTCTTCTTCCGCCTGCCTTTCACCTGGTGTGAGCCCCAGGAAGGGTTTGCTGGTCTCGCCTTCAGACTATCTACTTTCACCATCAACGCCGCCTTCGCCTGGACTTCCATCACTAATACCCCGCCATGGCAAGAAAGTCCAGACGAGTACGCGGAGCAGGTTGCGGAGAGTCGTCATGATATTTGGTGCCGTGGTCATCTTGACATGGCTTGGGATGAGGACTGTCTTCGTCACTCAATCACCCTCGGAACCGCGCGACCGTGATTACGAAATCGTCGCTGGAGACGACCTACCAGATGAACCTTCAGCTGTCATAGTTGGCGACAGAAAGGGTAGGAAGAAGTGGACCATCTCCATTCCACCACACCACGACTTCCCACTGTTGCCATCGCAGTACTACGACATCTGCACGCAGACGGAGCAAATCCAGGAAGAGCTGGCGCTAGGAACTGGGAAGAAGTGGAGGCGTGGTACCGGTTACTATAAGCATGATCCGTCCTTCGTCGACGTCAAAGACGCGCAGGAGAGCGGTCTGATTCCGGATGCCAACAAGCAGGGCAAGATTGGAGACATGGGGATCCCGGATGACCCCAAAGCTGGCGGGAGAACGTGTGGAAAGAGTCTGACCTATGTCATGGAGACTTCGGATGCTGGTATGGGCAATACGTTGATGGGCATGTGGACGGCATATGGACTAGCAAAGAAAGAGGGACGAGCCTTCTTCGTGGATGATACCAGGTGGTGAGAATATTCCTTGCATCGCATCAGGGCTTATGACTGACTCGTATTGCAGGCCGTACGGAAACTATACGGATTACTTCGCACCACCACCACATCCGGATTGCTCGCCGCCACCGGTTACCGAGCGGGTACCGTGTCCTCACTCCGCGAGACATCTCGTCGTCTCAGCCGCGACATTTCCATTCACTTTTGGCGCTGCCTTTAACGCCGAGTTTATTGACCACCGCAAGCCCGAGACACACCGCGAGGAGAAGATCTACCAGCTAATGCGTGTTGGATATGAGACCCTATTTCGTCTGGCCGATGATGGTGATTCGCATTACGTCTTTGAGCGGACAGGGGTCAAGTTTGCAGAAGCTCGGGATAAGGGTGGCATGAATGTTGGATTACAGGTCCGTCGCGGAGACTTGCATCCGTGGGAGCTTCAATACTCTAAGGACTACCTACCACTGACACGATACATGGATGAAGTGCGAGACATTCTTATCGCGAAATACGAACACGACGATGACGAAGAGCCTGGAGAGGACGAGGTTGATGAAGAGGCAGAACATGGCAAAACCCATATCAACCCGCACAAACCGGAATCAACCGCGCTCGCCAAAAGACACTCGAAGGAAAAGAGAAGAGCAGAGACGCCCAATGGCACTGGTTTATTACCTCGACATGGTGCTCCTGGATTCATGGCCTCACAACTTTTCCTGGCATCCGACGATCCAGATGTCTACTCCTCACCGGAAGTGTCTCGAGCTATGCGTGCACAAGACCGCATTGCTTTGGCCTCGAAATCGCAACTGGAAGCTGCCAGCGGTGGAAAGAAGAACCAGTGGATTGACGAGATCCACGGATGGGAAGGTGGCTTCTACCACGACCAATTTTTCGGGTTGGGCATGGATAACGCTCTCCGATTCCTGCATCTTGGAAAATGGAAAGCGTCTGGTGCTGAGAGCGAGAGTCACAAGGGCGCTGGTGTGATGCTTGAAGATGAGAATCCGGACTTTTTAGATCCTCCAACGGAAGCTGCGATGAATGTTCGTCTTCTTGTTGGCCGAGCATATTTACTCGACCTTGCTGTTCTGGGACAGAGCGATGCCGTTGTCTGTGCGGTCTCGGCTGCTGGTTGTAGGATCCTTGGTGTGATGCTAGGATGGGAGAAAGCCGTCACGAATGGCCAGTGGAGAAATGTGGATGCTGGAGCTGCTGGATGGAGAGGATTGGTCGTTGATTCGAGTGATTGACGCAGGTGAGAATCTGGATAGATGCAGTGGGTAGAAAGAAGAGTATTTTCATTCGTTTATATATACCACAACACAGCGACGGGCGTTTTTTCTTGGGTCTATGGGGAGAGGGATATCATCACTGGTCATACCTTTGGCGGGACATGTAGTATCGCTTTTCCTTGTTTTTTCGGCGCCGGTGCACTTCGTCTGAGACGGACATATAACTGTACATATAATTATGGGGAGGAGCTTTTTGGAGAGAGAATGGTGCAAGAGGCAAAACGCAAGATATAAGAACTTAAGAAGTAGAGGGGATTACCTACTATATAGTAAAACTCGATAATTCAGTCCCAAGATACATTTTGCTAATAACCGTTCCAAATGTGTAGGCGGATACTAAATCTGCCCCTAATATCTTTAACTCTACCCCTAACTTGTTTTATTTCTATGCCCACCTAAATACTAGGTGAGCGGTTTATCTTCGGATATACTATCAGCGCATTTTTTCGAATGCCTCCACCATTTGGTTTCCCACAACCTTAACCATTTGTTTTCCATTTCGACCACCATCGTCTCCGCAAAACTATCCATGGTCCCGTCGAGAACCACGGGTTTAGGCGACAATTGACAGTGTAGGGTGTAGGTACAGCTCCAGGCTCAGTATCTAACTCTTACGCATGCCTACCCATCTACGACGCACGATAACTAGACTATCGCTCAATATCCGCTTCTGAATTCGGACATGCTTGTGCGTTGGTACAATCAGTCTCTGGCCTTCGCCCTCTCACATGTCTGCGCAACTGGGCTGAATATATCCACGACTGCAGCCTCAAAGACCTACGGTCGCAATGCCATTTCCCGAAACTCAAAGACCTCGAACTGAGCCTTTTATCAGTAGACACGCCTCCACGTTGGAGACCCTTTGTGCTTCTGTACATTGTCATTTTATATTTGACTGTCTCGAGTTCGAGGCCTTTGGACGCAGCAATTGTAGATTCAGACAATTACTCTTCAAAGTGAAGGGCCCGCAACGTAGCGAAACAGACACCTACCATCGTGGCTCTTGGAGAGGTCTTCGAGTCAAGGACGTTGCTGAGATGGGACGGATAGAAATACAAGTGCGACGAGACCTGAGACGGCAACAGGCGTTACAGCGGACGAGAAGAGGACAAGTCCAAAGTGGGGACTGAGAGACAGCTACCAATTCAAGAAGTTGCTGGGCCACAACTCCAGCAAATAGTTCTCGCCCAGGCTTTTTCTGATGTGGAAATATTGGCTCTGCTCAAGGAATATCCGTGCACGGGGAGTGGTTCTCCAGCAAGTATGTCCATGAAAGAAGAGCGCCGTTCGTTATGAATCAAACTTGAAGTTAAATGGCTCACCGTCTATGTAGTCAGTCTACTTACATACTATCATGATCGATATCACGCCCTACGCGCCGATAATAACACCATATCCTTGCGAATCTTGTAACTTCCCTTCTCAGCGATCTTAGGCTCAACTACAGCCCGCACTTTTGCTTCCTGCTCCTCACTCAGCGGCTCATCGCCCCAACTTCCCAAATACGCCAAAACCGGGTCGACCGTCGGAACCACAAAATCGCCAGGGAATGGTATGGCCTCCACATCCTCAAAATGCTTCGCCAAGTATTCCGGTCCCGTCTCGGCCGTGATCTTTGCAGCGTTGAGGATTTGACTTGGACGCCCAATTGCTGTCCCGAGGTCAAGTAACTCTTCGATGTGTTTCTTCCCATTCAAAGCAGTCTTCAATCTCCCACCTGGTCGCAGTACACGGGCGAACTCCTTCATCGCCGCATCTGGATTATCAAGGTGATACAGCATATGATTCGCAATCACCAAATCGAAGCTCGCGTCCTCAAATGGCAAGTTCGCCGCATCGCATTGCTTAACTGTCGAGCCTTTGATCCCCAGATCTCGCAGCTTATCGCACATTGCGGGCGAGAAATCGGTCAGGGTGAGACGGGCTTTCGAGTGATCGATGTGGCGCCACAGTTCTCCTGTTCCGCCGCCTACTTCGAGGACATCGCCCGAGACGCCGAGGTGGTCTTCTTGCCAAGAGTACCAGTTTTTGAGGTTGGAATCGTAGGACAGGATTGCGACTCTTGCGGCTAATTTGTCGCTTGTGCTGGCGTATTGGTTTACTGCGAATTTGGAGGCGGACATGGTGATGATGCTTTAGAAAGAGGGAGATTGATTGAACCGCCGACGACGATGAAGACCAAGCGATGATTGAAGGAAAGCAGTTTTCTATCAGAAGGACGAGCTGTTATTCTTGAACAAGAGCAGAATTGCGATGCTTTTTCCGGAGTTGCGGTCAAAAGACGAACAGAAATTGGGCAACATTTACAGAGCGCGAGATATTATGTAACTCGAATTGCCTTGTTATTATTCGACAACCCTGCCACTCGCATGGCCCTGGATTTACGTCTTAACGTGCCTGCCCAACATCAACCGCCTAGTGACCACAGGCATAATTCTCGAATTCGAAAAAGCAAGTATTCGACTGAGTTGGGTTTCCGGCGAGCTGGATTTGAGCGCATTACTAGTCTCATGCGGGTCCCACCCCAGCACGAATGAAGCACACACATGGGCACATGTTCGGAAAGATGTTCATGGGGTCCAGGCCGCCTTCAAGGTTCGCCTTGCCTAGCTGTTTGTGAAAAGAGCTCATTTTGAGGAATGCACTTTTCCTTGAGCAAAACTCGTGGAAGGCAAGATACCTATTGCTGATTTTGGTCTTTGCACTTTTGTTCCGCTCATTCTCATCAAAAGACTCCGAGGACTCGAATCCTTGGAATTGTCAGGATGAATTTGATACTGACGACGACTTAGAGTGCGATGTTTCCATTTTGTTATCTTCGTCTTGCAAGTTGATGATCAATAAGCAACCTTTGTAATGAAGCAAGGAAGGGCGATATTATTCAAGAGGGCTATAGGTTACAATCTTAAGATGGGACTAATGTAACACCTTAGACGACTGAAAGTGCGATGGTTGAATCTATAAATTTCGTCGTGCAAGTTAATAATCAATAATCGATCTTCGTAATGAAGCAAGGAAGGGCAAAGTATCAAATTCCCGTCAAATATCATTAAAGAGGGATACAGATATCAATATCAAGGCCGTTCTTCATCTCGTGCAGAGACCCCACGATTAACCGCACTCTCATCCACCTCCTGAATATTCGCCTTATTCATCTCATCTTCCCTCTCATCATATCGCTTAAACTTCCAAAAGAAGAGCACAGCAGAAACCCCCATAGCTACCGCCAAAGACGCATAATAAACAACCAACTTGGGATCCTTGGACACCAAACTCAAGGCCATACCCAAGGCACTGGCTACACAGGCCGTCAATTGCATGATAGCTTGGACCACGGCTTTCATATCCTTGGGCGCTTTGCTGTATGCATACTCACTCGCCGTCACAAAGCCGAAGATTTCGGCTACGGCAAGAACGAAGTAAATCGGTAATTGAACCCACACCGAAATGTCGTTCGGGATTTTGCCACCTTGGGAAGCTCTACACGCCAATGGGTATTCGTAGCATGGTCCACTCTGATATATAAGTTTCTGCACACCGGCCGCGTATGCCATGGCACTCGCGCAAACCATAAACGCGGCGGCGATGCGTGCGATGGGGCCAAATGGTATTTTCCGTTTCGCGAGGAAGGAGTAGAGACCTTGGATGAGGGGGCCGAAGATGACGCAGGCGACGCCGCTGAAGACTTGGATCATGTCGTTTGGGACGGAGTGGAGGTTCATTTGGCCGGCTTGGGAAACGAGGTTGTTGAAGATTTGGTTTATGCAGAGGTAGAAGATTAGGAGGGAGAGGCTGGGTTCTTTGTTAGGTATTCTTGGTGGTGGTTTTTTTATTTCTTTTTCGTGGAGTGTACAAGTGTTTGGTTCTTGGACTTACATTACTCGGCAGGCCATTAGGCCGCGCTTCATTTCTTCGATGAAGTTGTCGCTCCATGGGACTGTTTTGGCTTTGTGCTCGTTTTGGTAGGAAGATTTTACGTTGTCTAGCTTGAAGCCGTTTCTCGCGGCGCAGATGATCGCTTTGGTGGCCATGGGGAGATTGTTGTTGCCGGTTGGAGAGATCTTGACTGCGTCTTGTTATCACTTGGCTCAATTGACCCAGTTTGACGTTGTGCTCAGCTTACCAAGTTTGTTTGAGAACAGAATAAGTATCAAGATGGCAACGCACAGACATGAGGTGCAAAGCAGATAAGCAGCCCAAAAATCATACTCCTTCTCCAGATATGTCGTAGCGATAATCACCAACGATGCAAAGTTGGTAAACCTGCATGCTGTCAGATGCGCAACCCAAGTCAAGAAGGAGATATACTCACCAATAATAGATATTGTATATCAACTGAACCGTCCTCGTCGCATCAACGACAGCCAACTTTCCATCCTTCTGCATCACCAGTTTTGGTTTCTTCTGGATATATTGGTCCCCCAGCAAAGGGAAGAACGTCGCTTTCACGCATCCCGCACCAAGTCCAATCAGAATCATGGCGAATATGAATCCAATGAGCCCAGATCCGTGTTCGAGAGCCACGGGCAGAGATGTGAATAACAAAAGTAAACAACCCATTACATAGACACTGGACATGATCAGCATCAAGCAAACCCTAATGGTATATGAAATACTCACAATAGCCCAACCACCAACGTCTTAAATCTCCCCAACCAAACATCACTCATAACCGCGAAACCCATCGGCGTCAGGAACGAGAATAGGAAAAACGCATTCGAGATGTTCGTTGCTGTTGATTGTCCCAATCCTAGTGCCCCAGGTACAGAACCATGCTGTCGAGGGTTTTGTAGGTAATTTTGCCATGGTGCTATGATACCGAAGTAACAGGCTCGTTCTGCTGCGCCGGCTAAGATCACTATCCAGGCTGACAGAGGGACTTTGTCCGTGATGTGAGGATAGAGTAGGCTTTCTTCATTAGTGGCGTCGCGAGGTTGAAACGGTCCAAAGGGTTGTTCAATTTCAACAATGGGGACCTTTTTGTCTTCCGTAGCTGGGAGGTCATCGAGTTCGAGGCTGGATGCGTGGGAAGAACTCATTGATGCCATGATTTCTGAAATCGGGTAAACGAGTCGAGTAATTTCTGCTGCGAGGCTGAAATCAACAATTTACCCCTTTAACAATCAAACGTTCAGAAGAGAACAGACTTGCATGCCTTCACATCCACTCCCCCAAACCCCAACTCGCCACACCGACAAGTCCACAAGCTAACGCGAAGCATGTCAGCATATCATCTTTCTCTCCTTCCCCTTTTCTTTTCCCCCAGCTCCTTCCGCTCAGCTCTACCAGCGCGCCCCAGTCTTGTTTCAACATCCAATAGATACAGGCCTCCAGTAGGGATATTTCGCCGATCAATACCCTCAGATTTTGTCGATCAGCTTACTAACCAATGAATACCAATCGAAAAGTTGATACAAGACTGGGGCGCGCTGGTAAATGTCACTAAAAGCGCTAGTCATGCAAGGACGCTTAAGAGGCAAGGCTGAGCGGGATGCATGGATACTAAGAAAACAAGCTTCCAGCCACTAAGCACTTCAAGGAAACAAGCAAAACTACCACCTTGATAAAGGCTCAAAATCTCTCATTATCGTTATCATGGACCGGGGTCTGCGCTTGAATTTCCGTTGCATATCGCTTTGTGGACGGGTGTTCTGTCCTACAACCCCGTGGCAGAGTGTTTCGTGTATCCTGTGTACTAGGGGTTCCTCACAGTCCGCCTAAGATTACCTGCCCAGAGACGTAGGTCACTGAGCTGTCTCTAGATCTTGACTACTATCACCCACGGCGAGCTTCAAATTCTCGTTCTCCCACTCTTGAACGAGAAGGGGAAAACTAAATTAATTTTGTTTGCCGGGAGCTACGGAGGAGAGACCGAAATGGAAGAGAAGTACGGGACCACACTCGAAGTAGAGAAAGGTTAGGGGGGAAACATAAAGGCGAGATTTCGAGTAGGACTCCTACTTCTCGATTGAGAAAAATGATAAAGAAACTTGGCCTAAGCGACAGCTTTGATCCAGTAAACCCAAACTGTAGGGCGGATAGCGGAATTCAGGCTACGATTCAATGTTAGATGTTGACCTACACAGTACTGCCTATTGCCCTGGCCCGAGTTCATCGATCCAGCAAACCCAGAATATAAGGGGGATATCGGAAGGCTACGATTCAATGTTAGATGTTGACCTACACAGTACTGCCTATTGCCCTGGCCCAAGTTCTTCGATGCAGCAGGGCTATGATTCAATGTTAGACGTTGGCATACACAGTACTGCCTACTATTGCCCTGGCCCAGATCTTCCCACGCCGCGGACTGTTGGGAGGGCTATTTATACTGCAACAAATGATTGAAGGAATCGTGTATATCCAATCCGCATCACGCGCCGCGGATTGTTGGGAGGGCTATGCATACTGCAATACATGATTGAAGGAATCGTGTGTGTCCAATCCGCATCCCGCGCCACGGACTGTTGCGCGGGCTATGTATCCTGCAACAAATGATTGAACAAATCGTGTACGTCTGATCCGGAGATACCTTGACGTGTTGTCGCTTTCGCGTTGCGTGATCGAGGGCGCCATGTCTCATCTACCGAAGAAACTTGCGCCTTTCGCTGATACCTCGTAGTCACTCGCTTTCGTATACGACCGATCACCAAGTACCATGCTTCGCAGTACTTTTAGAGAAATACGTACCAAGATCGTGAAGCTATGAGATCTCCTGTATCACAGGATACACAGCATTCTGGTGTTACAATAACGCCGAATACACCTTCCTATTCGGACTCATCAGTGGAGCCTACCTTTACTATTTCTGCGAGCAACGGAGGCTGTGCCAGTCTCCATCACGGTAGGCGAATCTAACAAGGATTTCGATAGTCGGGTGGCGATTAATCGACTTGAAATGGACCTGTAGGAGTGCCCTACCAGATCTTTGATCGTAAGGTAGAAAAAAAACGGTATACTTTGGGCTGTAATCCAAGCGCATCTGTCTCTATAACCAAGCTCGCCAAGATCTTCTAGAATAAACGGGACGTAGTGGCGATGACAGCGTCCTTACACAGTAAAGCAATTTAGTTTGAAGTCGGCGCCAGAATTGCAGCTGCAACTGTAGCGCTGTTACTACTGTGTACGTTAGGGGCTTGCAGAGTTACCTGACCCGGGAGCCCGGAAACCCTCGATTACGGGAGCAAGTGCAACGACGGTATTCTAGAATATACTATGGTCTCAACGCTATTCATTAGCTGTGAATCATTGGCAAGGAGCTCACGGGGCTGATGAGGAACTTAGACCTATAGAATTCACGAGAAATTGAAGTTCCGAGACCCTGAACCGAGATTTACGGCTAACATTTGATACCTTCTGGCGCTGAGACCATAGCATGGTAGTCAGTGAAAGCTAAGAACATTAGTGGATTTGGCGCTGTAGCTTGAGAGATAGAACCCACGCTAGGAATGCAGCTGCATTTCAAAACTAAAACGCTTTTTGGTACCGAAAACCTGCTCAGCTGCATGAACTCCTCTACTGCAGCATCGGGTCCGCCCCGAAGTGTAGCTGGTTGTTCGGAAAGACGTTGGGATTGCAGGACACTAATCACTGATAAATTGGTTTGCCGGTCCAATGATTTGAGCGGACACAATGACTCCGCTCAACATAGCTAATCCAGACCTCTGCACAACAGCGCATGCCCAATACAGTCTTCGCTGAACGCCACACATTGTCAAAGCTAACGTAAAATCACCTTTCTAGCCTTCACGCACTCCATCAAGGCGTGGTAACCGCCAAAAACACTGAACGCATTGTACCCCTGAGCTCTCAGAATAGACACAGCCAGCCGTGAAGTCTCGCCATCGTAGCACAGAACGAGCAAGGAAGAAGTTTTCGATCCCATCCTAGCAGGCTCCGCTTCGAACTTGATTTTCAAGTTCCGCCAGTGCATGTGCAGCGCATTTGAGTCCGAGTAGATGTCTCCGGTTCTCTCGGTTAGCTGGTTGAGTGGACTACTCGTTGATCCACATATGTGCTCCTTGTCAAAATCTGACTTTTGTCGTAGATCTAGGATGGTTGTCTTTATTATTTCCGAGCTGTTGCAGAGGGGTTTTAGTCGGCAGGAACGACGGGAACAGGGCCTTGGGCTGCGTTTCATTCGTGAGGATTGGGCGATCATCCTTTTGGTTTGTTCTGGAAGGAGTTCCCATCGCTCGTCGTATTTGTCGAGATCGCAACTCAATAAGATCTGTGTCACTTGTTAATTATCCCATCTCGTGAAGGCTCTGGTTTAGCACGAACCTCGTTATATATGGGAGGAAATTTGTCTTCGCCCAGTTTTTGAAAATAGTTGTCAATGTACTGATATGGCAAATCGCAACAGATGAAGACGCATGATATCTCTCCAGAGGTCTCATCGGCCAGGTCTTTCAAGGTGCCTGCATCTTTCGCTTTCTGGAGATAGTCGAACAAGCCGCACAGGGCTTCTCCTGATGATGGTCCGCAAATGATGCCCTCTCGTGTCAGGTGCATGGACTTCTCATAGGAATCGACAGATGCGACGTGTTCGAAGGTATCTATTGTTTCTCTCCATGGAAACTGGCTGCTCTCGAATCCAGGGAAATGCCTTGGCCCAGGAGTTGGGTCGCCAAAAACATTGCAAACACTATGCAGTTATTAGTCTGAACTTGGAAGTTGGACGTTCAATACGTACCCGACTACTTTGACCGAAGGCTTTTGGGATTTCAAGTACACGCTGGTACCCGTTATGCAACCTAGCCCACGATATCAGAACCTTGTTGTGTGAAAGGAATTGGTAACATACCGCCAGTACCGATAGTCGTGCAGAATACATTTATCTCAGGAAGCTGTTTGAATATTTGCGGACCCGTCCAGCGAACATGGGATTTCCAGTTCTAAATCGATTAGTTGGCACTCCCATGGAAGGTCTGCTCGTTGATACTTACATTTTCATTGTCATATTGGCCAGGATATATGACTTGGTCGTCTTTCTTCGCCAGTCGTCTTAATCTGCTCATCACACCTCTGGGGTCTACAGGTTCTTGTTGGGCAAGGCCCCCATACAGCGAACTGAATATATCAGTACCATACCAAGCCGACAGTCGAGAGCTACTCACATCTTGAGTCCAAAGAACCGCAGCATTCGTAGTTGATCGGGGTGCTTTTTATTCGTCAAGTATGCGGTAACATCGTCGTTATCCCAAAGGACACGAGCAGCCATCGCCAAAGATAGAGCTGTAGATCCACTACTGGCTTCGACAATCGATTTATTTGCTGCGGCTGGCTCATGCAGCAGCATGTTCAAAGCTGGGACAATGTCTCAGCATAAGTTTTTGGAATATGGGTAGCCAACTTACCTGGGAACACCTTGACATTCTGAGCTGGAGTTGCAGTGAGCATTTTGGCATAAATTCGAACACCATCGCTGTGGAAATGATTCAGTTTCGCCGGCAGCTCTACCAGAGGCAGGGGCGGTTGAAAATCGGGATCAAAGTAGTTGACTATAGAGTCAGGGCCTTTAAAGACGTTGTTGAAAGATATTCCCGCCATTGCTTTCGAGGATGAAAGGTGTCGATGCCAGCACTCATGGTCCTTGACAATAAGCGATGATATGTCTTCTTTATGCGCGGTCCATCTCGACTGGGCCCCAACATAGGCCACAAGGCTGTCAGCAAGGCCACGCTACTGGCAATATAGGGACTAGGCCATAACGTGATAGCATCGTGCAACATGGTGAACATATTCCTTTTCCTGCAGATCACCCATGCTAAACTTGCGCGAATTCCCTCTCATTGCTGGTAGGTCAAACTTCATTCAGCGCGAAGCTAAAGAGCATGGCATGTACCTCTAAGCATGCAGAGGCCATTGCATGCGGTGAGCAAATTCGTGGGACTAACCAGACGGCTCGCTTCGACGCTCCGAAGCCCGGATTTCTGATAGATTGGATACGCTAAAATGAGGGTTTCAGTTCAGGGCTGGTGTTGCTACCAGTCAGCTCTCTCCTAGAATCTGCATCTCGGGGTTTTCTTCCACTTTGTATCGTTGCCCCAAAGACGATACTTCTGGGTGTGCTCAAATGATCAACCAATATACTTCCTATACTTTATATCTTTGTTAGCAAGGCGCAAATCGCATTGAGAGAGATTGGCAGAAGACTGTAGCCCGAAATGATTAGGACTATACCACAAATCGGCCTGCTCGTATTGCTTGTACACCCCACGTCGGCTATTTGCAAAGGCAATTCTTGATTTTGGGGAGCTTCTGATATCCCCGCGGAGGTGGAACAGGGAGAATTCCACACTGTGTAGAGTAATCTGACAGGGTTCTCATTATTCATTGAACCTGGTCGTGCATCTGCGAATGGAGAGTGTGTAAGCACAGACCTCATTGTGCCTAGGGCAAATGTGTTATGGGCTAGTTATTGAAAATCCGTTAATGATGAAGTTCAAACCCATCGCGGTCAGGTAAAGTTCACAACTACCACAGTTGCAGTTCAACCGAGCTTACACCATGAGCCATCACTCACAAGTCGTTGCGACGTTTCAAATCGTCCCAGGAGAAAAGCCAATCCATGGTTTGTAGTCGACCTGGCCACAATGGGAACATATAACTGATGAGAGAATAGTGCAACTCAGCTTCCAAAGCAGATCAGAGACGACTTTCTCGGCAGACAAGAGTCAGCCTCGGTACTGGGCTTTGGATATCGTAGTGTATCCCCTCCCAGAGGGTATCAGCCACGAAAATCAACAGACAGAGACCATTCGACTCGATACCTCAGCCTCGCCACATCATGTGTTTCTAGCAGATGGTGTGGAAATCGCCCACCAAAGGTTGGCGCCTACTGCTCTTCGTTTCATTTTTCCAGCACAAGATGGCTATGTGGCAAGGAGCGACTTTCTAGAGCAGCGACTAGAATGTTGCGAGTTCGCAGCCAAAGTTGTGTCCTTTATGTCTCCACTGCAAGCAATTGACAGCGTAGCACCTTGCCAGGTCAGCCCGACCAGCCTCGCCGACGTTGTAACAAAATCTATCGGTGGTATTTTGATCCAGCTTGCATCGAACGACCCAGTTCCGGTGCTGGCAGGTCTAGATGAGGAATTCAGCAACAAGTTGTCGTTCCCGTGGATCGTTCCAGGGCCACTCAAGCGGAAACGTGTCGCATGGGTTCAAGGACGCGAGAACATCGATGTGAGTCGACGCGCCTACCAGGCGGCCCGAGCACTTGGCATTACTCTGGTCATCATAGACAATGAAGGGCATTGGCTTCAGGATGAAGCGTGGTCACATCTTCGAGAATCTTTCATTCCGCTAGACATCGAAATTGACCCTGGATTGGCGCAGCGCATCGTTGATGCGGTACACGCATATCCCCATCCCATCGATGGAATAGTAACCATCAGCGACTTCCGCTTGCCTGCGATTGCCAAAGCATGCGAGATTCTCGGTTTGCCGACGGCTCCTTACGAAGCATACGCGATAGCGAAGGATAAAGCGAAGACCAGAATGCTGGAACCTGATGCAAACGAGTCATTCACTGTGTCCAGCGTTGAAGAGCTGCAAACCGCTTTGGCCAGCCGCCCTGCCGAGTTGGTACAGTTTCCGCTCATTGTCAAGCCTTGCCACGGCTACAACAGTGATTGTGTTTCGAAAGTTTGGAACGGAGCCGATTTGGCAGAAGCAGTTCGCAGAGCTTCTGCAAGACATGCAGATGCAAAGGATGCGAACACAAATGTTGTGATCGAGCCCTATATTGATGGTCCCGAGGTCGACATAAACTTCGTACTTCTGGATGGCAATATTATATCATGCGAAATCAGCGACGAGTTTCCGTGCGACGGTGATGCGGAGGACGCCAGTATCGATGCAGGATTCCAAGAGACCAAAACTGTGATGCCCAGCGCTCTGCCTGAGAATGAAAGACAGGTTCTTCGAGAATCGTTGAAGAAGAGCATCTTGGGACAAGGATTCCAATCAGGTGTATTCCACTGCGAGGCTCGAGTCCGGAACTCACGGGTCCGCTATGCTAGTAAAGATGGCATTCTTGATCTTCAGCCAAAGTCTGATCCTCCCAGCCACGAGATCAGCGCCTATCTTCACGAAATCAACGCTCGTCCGCCTGGATATCTCGAGACAGCTGCCGTCAGCATGGCGTATGGCTTGGACTACTTCTCCATACGGCTCCTTCTTTCCTTGGGAGCCGAAGAGAACACTCGTGTCCGGGCACTGGCTCAACCATTCTTGAACGGGGCTCAATTCCATCTATCAATAACGATCATGCCTCAAACTCGCGCAGGAATCATGAAGACCGAGGATGCTGCAAAGTCTTTCCTTGACGACCATCCCGAGATCCAAAAGCAAGTGGTAGACTATGATACACAGATGAAGAAAGGTGCGATCCTGGAAGGGCCAGCAGCTGCATCGCTCTGGTGGGTCGCGTACTTCTCGCTGATTTCGAGGGAAAGCCGGCAGAAGTGTCTGGAGACGGTGGAATTCGTTCACAAGAACTTCTCCTTTGCACTAGAGTAGACCAGAGCGATGAGACGGACGGAAATGATGGTGTTGTTGATGAAGGAGTCGTTGGACAATGTTGATGACATTTTCGCCAACTGTTTGCCCTCGTCACGTGTATGTAGTTCTGATCATGACCGCCGCATTCCAATGAATCACGTGCCCTCGTCCGAGAGTCTGCTTAGGCTTCAAGTCCCAACCTCTCTTTCCCTCTCACCTCACACCACATTTATCGCCCACCACCCTCTTCGAATCCAAGGTATATTTCTCCGAATCCCGAATTGGTAAACGGTCAACGTTTTCTTGATTCTCAAGACGTGCCGAGACGCGCTTCGAGCTTCTCTAAGACGTGTGGCGTCCGTCCTGCACAGTGAATACCGTACTACTTGGTAGTTGGAGTAGTACCTGGTAATACAGTATATAAAGAAAAAGTGATCGGTCATCTTGGCTGAGCAAGTTCCTCACCTTATCCAAACTCACATGGTTTTCGGCATGCCCACCCCCGCTCACGTAGTGGCTTTGGGCTTCATGAAAGGTCACCGCTTTCATGAACCTGATACTACTGCCCTGCCACTCCACTCTTCGCAACTCTATCCAAGTTACGACACCAGAGAGCCATGAGCGATGCAATCCACACTTCGCTTGAATGAACGAGCTCTGAAGAGACTCTACGCTATTTCCGCGCGCCGGATGTTGCAGTTCTTTCACGCACAGCTGTTTCGGGCTTGAGAGACATCGCGTGGAGCAGACTAACCCGACTTCTACTCGATGCCAATATTTTAAGCGAACATGAGTGCTCTGGACCGCTGGTCGAAGACTTTCCTTATTCAGACAGTGCTTTGCTCCGTCGCAGCAGTTGAGTGCAATTGAGGCAGTTTTGGCCCTCGCCCAGGCTAGCCCGCATGAACCTGGTCACTTAGCGCAGAGGCCACTCAAACCAGAGAAGCTCTTCTGTCACAAATTGGCTGAACGATTTTGGACGAGGATTTGATGCTAATGCTCTACAGTAATCCTACCATTATCATTCGTGGGAGCTCGCTTTTTAGGCTTGCCAACTAGATCTTGGAGCTGAACCTGTCTAGAAAGCTGCGAAGTACATAAACCAATATCATGCCCGGTTTCTGAACATCTAATCAACAGTTAGTATTTGCTATAGACTCACTTCTACCACCAGCATGGCTTACAAGTCGGTGCTCTTACTGTCCCTCGCTTTTGCAAACCTCGCTGTGGGCCATGTTTCTACTGGTCGTGCGGGCCATGGTCTTATCGGCTTTGGAATCGTAAGTCAGTGTTCTGAAATACAGGAGCAGCTGTGGTACTAAAAAAATTCAGGAAATGTACAAGCCTGGTTGTGCTTACGCATGCCGCGCTGTGCTTGCAAGCTCCTCGCTGAATTGCACTTCCCATGACAGTATGCATATGCCAGGTATGAGTATGCATATGGGGGCTGAGACGGAGCCCGAATGTTATGCCACGGATGATGCCTTTCTTCAATCACTGGCATACTGTATCTCAACTCGCTGCCAAGGAACGCAGGCCTGGGAGCTGGAAAGGTACTGGAAGATGAACGTTGCGGGCAGGGCACAGTACGTCTTTCTTTTACGACAAAACTCATTCTTCAGTGTAGCTAATTTGCCTATAGAAAGCAACCAGATCCAAAGGAGACATATCAGCAGGCTCTGGAAAAAGCAGGCATCCCTACCGAGACGCTTGTTAGTGGCAATCCTCTGAATGAAACCAGCAAGATTGCAGATGACGATTACATTTCGAATTATAATGCTCTGGTCATGTTCGAAGAGATGGAAACGATCCACGAAAAATACGGGTACGTTTGTCTTCTTAGTACATCTCGTCGTCTCTCCGTCCCAAAGTCGATGCTGCCTATCCGAAAGAAGTATTCGGTCAGACCTTGGTTTTTGCTTCATTTCTGGCGAATCTGCTTCGTTCTCGGCGAATCTTGCAGATGATGTCGTGAGAAATGAAGCAACATTGATCTTCAACTGGAGTTGTCAGCCAAGCTTTAATTCGAGATGAGAGTGGCATTATCATGGCTTAGTTGTTCTAATATACTCTTTCAGTATCATCGTCATCGTACTCGGATTCGCGTTGCCAATCTTTCTGTCTTTGTTAAGATTTGTCCCATGGCCACATCAAATGGCCTCCAAATTCAATGCCATATTTATCGACGCGCCTCTATTTGGTCGCCGCCACAAGCAACCTGTCGGCAAAATCGCTCTCGTGCCCACTCGAGGACAGGCACTCTTCATCTTCTACATGTTTGCCATCAACATCATCCTGGGATCCGTCTCTTTCCGATCCAAACGACCCAATGCTTGGTTTGAGACTGTGTCCGCGGAGATCGTCGGAGATGTCACCAATCGATTGGGCGTGCTCTCCTTCGCAAACTTGCCTCTCGTCATACTTTATGCTGGCCGCAATAACATCCTGCTGAAGCTCACCAACTGGTCTCATGGCACGTTCCTACTTCTCCACCGGTGGTTGGCTTTCATATGCACCTTGCAAGCTTGCCTGCACTCTGCCTTCTGGCTGCAAATGGACGTGGCAAACAAAACACACTCTTCGGAAAGTAAATTGGGCTATTGGATTTGGGGAGCCGCAGCTACCGTCGCAATGTCCATCTTGCTCCCAACGTCCATCTTACCGATCCGAGAGAAGTTTTATGAGCTATTCCTCGTGTGGCATATCGCCATCTCGGTCATCATCGTTGTCGGATGCTACTTGCACATGTACCTCCGCTTTGTGCATCAATGGGGATACGAGAACTGGGTCTTTGCTGCCATGGCTGTATGGGGCTTCGACAGACTCTTGAGGGTGCTCAAGTTGGCTCGCAATGGAGTCAAGACTGCCAAAGTCACAGTCATCGACGACGATTATATCAGAGTTGATGTCGAGGGCGTGAGTGGTGAGGGAATGGCCTACCTCTACTTCCCCACTCTGACCTGGAGGGTATGGGAGAACCATCCCTTCTCCGTCGCCGCCACCGTTCTCCCCTCGGGCGAAAACAAGACACGTCACAGCAGCTCAGACGCAACAACAAAAGTAACAGACATTGAAAAGATGGGCGCTCACGAAACAACAATATCCAAGGCCTTTGACAGCAGTAACAGCAGCGACACAACCTCCCTCCAGTTGCGCCAAAGAAAAACCAACATCCCCAGCATCGTCGGCTTAACCTTCCTCGTTCGCACCCGTGGCGGTCTCACCGCAGCCATGCGCTCCCGTACCTCGATCCCCGTCCTCATCGAGTCCCCCTACGGTTCCCATCCGGATCTCTCCGCCTACCCGCTCTTAATCGGTATCGCCGGCGGCGTCGGCATAACCGCCATAGTACCCATCCTCCACCGCCACCCGGGCCGTACAAAACTCCTCTGGGGCCTCCGAACGCCCTCTCTACTCCACGAACTGGCAGATCAACTCTGTGATATTGAAAAGGAGGTTTTCATTGGACAGAGGATGAATGTTTTGGAGGTGCTTGAACGGGAATGTGCCGGTGGTGGTGGTGGTAAGAGGGAGAAGATTGTTGTTGTTGTTAGTGGGCCGCCGGGTATGGCTGATGAGGTGAGGATGGCTGTTAGTTCTTTGGTCAGGAGTGGGAGGGGCTATTCCATTCATTTGGTCGAGGAGAGTTTTGGCTGGTAAAGTTTTGGAATTGGGATCGGAACTGGGATTGAAATTGGGATTGAATACTATATAGGTAGATATGCGTGGATATTCGTGGCAAACTCGATAATTCTCATTCATTTCTTCTTTTCCTCCCGGACCTATTCTCGTTTTTGGTAGTCCTGTCTTTTTCTTAGGTATCATACATACGAGTGCGAGTTTCACTACATACTTGTATTTATTCGTGTTATTAGCAGATTCAATCGTCTTGAAATTATTCAAAAAGAAAATGAAAAAATTCAGAATTAAACTTGGTAGATACTAAATCTACTCCCGGCAACTTATTTCATACGTCGGGAAAAGTGCACTGGGAATGATCTGGGAATGATCTGGGAATGATCTGGGAATGATCTGGGAATGATCTGGGAATGATCTGGGAATGATCTGGGAATGATCTGGGAGTGTTGGGAATGGTGGGAATGGTGGAAATGAACTGGGAGTCGTGGGATTCAACTAGAAATAAACTAGGAGTGGTGGAAGTAGTAGAAGTAGTAGGTATACTATATTTTTTATATTTCTAGATAGGCCGAAGAAAGGCCGACTAGATTCTATAGGTTTTATACGTATAGTATCTATAATAACTAAGCAATTCAAGGTCTAAAAAAAAATTCTCGGACTTAGAAAAAAAAAGTTTGAAAATAACGTTATATTATCTATTTTTCTAGATCAGAAAAACGCGAGGAATTCAATGGTGTACTTTTCAAGACTATAGCTATTATATTTAAAAAGTTATTAAGGAT
>QWZN01000208.1:0-42508 GCA_003693225.1 Venturia aucupariae | reverse complement strand
CTTTACCTATATAAACTTATTTTACCTTTATAACTTAAGAACTAAGGGTTAAGTAGTAAAGATAGGAAAGGAAAAAGAGAAACGGATTACTACCTTAGAACTAAAAACCAAAGGTACTCAGACTCTCTAGGAGTTTTCTACTTTCTACGCCTCTAATTAGTTTAAATAAGTTAAAAGTAGGTAAAAGCTAAAGCCGCTGTGGCTGTGTAGCCCCAATAAAATGAGATAAAAGTCGAAAAAAGACGAGATGAAAGCGACGAAAACAAACCCAGAGAGTCTGATCTATGAGATAAACGTTCCCTCTGAAACTGATTTACTAGACGCGTGTTATGGTGTTGGAGTCAGTAGCTGAGAAGCTTTCGCATATTATCTGTTCGGAATTGATTACTCATCGAGAGTCAAATGGTTGTTTAGGAAAAGGATTGATAGCAGCTTCGATCTCGGTATTTTCGTCCCAATACCAGTAGTAAAACTCATTGGACAAGATACAGGGAGAGCATCCTGGGAACTACCTCTCGATACTCGTACTCGTGCAAAAACCGATAAGCATCCTTCTGCTTCCTGCCGCAGTGATATCATATGCAAATTTGGATAACCACAAACCAAGTCCTATCCACAGTGGCAAACGTCTATTGCTTGCCTTTGAGAAGCTCTTCGGCCTCCTTGTCCTTTGTCCCTGTTGTCTCTGCTTCTGCAAGAATGCTATCTTCCTTCTTCAAAGCTGTGCCAGAGGTGCCCTCAGAAATGCTCTTCCGAGCGCTCTCCTTAAGCCTCTCAGTATCATCCGGCTTCAAGTCGGTCTTACGATCCTCCTCGTCGGAATCGCCCAAACTAAATGGATCATTATCTTCAGCCTCAGGGTTTGGTGCAACAGAAGTCAACGGCTGCCATTTCTTTCCCGCGGTCTTTGATGTGCTGGAAGCTATCGTTCCTGAAGTCATGCCGCTCGAAGGCGAAGGTTGGCGATACAGAGCATCGACTTCATCGACGGGGCCACTTTGGGGGGCGGCAGGGGTAGGTTTGAAAAGGTTCGGATTGGCAAGCGGGCGTGTCCCCTGGCGTTGGTTGCCTTGGGGAGAATTAGTTTTGAGAAAGTCGTTTAGTTGTGCAGGGGTGGTACCATTGTCGTCGTGGAGTTCTAGCTCCCTAAAATCGTCGCTCAGGACTCGTGGATCAGCATCGTAGCGCTCGCGATCTCCACTCCTCCTCGACTGCTCTTGGCTCATCTTGCGGATACCACGCATCTGTTCCGATTGCGATGGGCCGTAGTTCTGTCGTTGTTGGGCGCCTTGTCGACTTGATTGTGCCAATGGGGGTTCATCGTCCTCGTCGCCGTCAATCTTCTTTTTGAAATCTGTGATCCATTTGTTAAATGTCTTCTGCGTGTCTTGGAAGCCCTTTTGCAATTGTTGCTTGATAACTGGGAGATCATCGTCGAAGAAGCTGTGCTCCTTGTCGTACATTTCGTTTGCCTTCAGGCCAGTGTCCGTCCTTCTCTTTGGCAAGGGAGGGTTGCCACGATCTTGCGAGCCGAAACCTGTCGGTCCTGATTGGTATTGCTCGGCAAGCTGGCGAGCATATAGCTCATCCTTTTCAAGCTGGCTCAGTTCGCGGTATTGGTTGTGCTCTTGTCGCTGGGTCGGACGTGGGGGTTGTGGTGGAGCTGCTTCTTCGGCTTGAAAGTTTGGATCAGACATGCCTTCGACTTATTAGTTCCCATCCATCACATCTTCGGCCGTGAAATTGCCATACTCAACAGCGCATTGAAGGCAGGCTCGACTTGTCCTCCACTGGCAAGCAGAACAGCCTTGATGACCTTGCTATCCATGGTAGGGAATGCCTCCTGAAGTGTTTGCTGGGCTTGTACTTGTGGATCGACAGGTCGTGGAGGTTTCGCTGGAGGAGCTTCATCTTCGTCTGTCACTTCTTGGAAGCTTACGCGCTTGGGCTGATTGGTTGGGGTTGAGAGAGGCTCTGGAGGAGCATGACTGTTGCTCTCGTGATTGTCATCGTCGTGATCGAAGTCTGGCTCGCGAGCTGTTGTGGGAGATTCTGCGCCCGAATGCTTGGGCTACACATGTCAACACTGGCAATTGTATCGTGAGCTGTAGAGGGGCAGCTTGCCTTTTCTGATAGCTGTTCCGACATTGCTGCTATGGTTCGCTGGCGGACAATGGAGATGTGATCGTAGGACAGTGTGATAGCGTCTCGCTCAATCTTTTGTCGTGGATTTATCTGTGTTAATTCGTCTGCCTAAACAGCTTACGACTGGCGAACGTGGATGTTGTGTCTTATGAGAGCTTGGATATGACGGGGCATGTGGGCGCATGCATGCTATACTGGACTTTCGAACCATGATTGCACCATGCACTGTGGCACTGCATTTTTCCGCTTCCAATCTACCTCCACTACAGCACCGCCATCATCCAGGTCATCCCGGCTTTCAAAGAGGAGGGAGAGGAGTTCGAGATATGCTGCGACGCTGAGACTGATCTGACAAAACAATGGAAGAAGGCGCAGGAGCCGAGTCTTTCATTCCATCTCTCTATAAACCGCCATCCTTGCTCCCTATTGCGCGTCACCGAGATGCTCTTCTCTACTTGGTTGAAACATATCCAGTCGTGATTGTGGTTGGTCAAACAGGAAGTGGCAAAACCACCCAGATCCCTCAGTTCCTTGACCAAGCAGGATGGTGTCAAAATGGCAAGGTCGTTGCTGTAACTCAGGTAGGTGAGTGTCTACCCCTTTTGTAGACTTTCTGGCCATGATTTAATGTCGTCCCAGCCTCGGAGAGTCGCCGCGACCACTGTCGCTACTCGAGTCGCCGAAGAGATGAGAGTTCAGCTTGGCCAAGAGGTTGGATACAGTATTCGATTCGAAGACGCAACCTCAGAAACCACCAGGATAAAGTTCTTGACGGATGGATTGCTACTGCGGGAGGCTCTGGTAGATCCGCTACTATCACGTTACTCGGTCATCATGGTTGATGAAGCTCATGAGAGATCCCTGAGCTCAGATGTGCTTCTTGGCTTGCTAAAAAAGATAAGGAAAAAGAGATCCGATCTTCGAATCATTGTTAGCTCTGCAACACTACAAGCTGAAGAGTTTTTGAGGTTCTTTGCTGGGGAAGAGGCGGATCGGGGAGACGAACTTGGAGGCTCTATCGCACGAATCATCAGCTTAGAGGGGCGCATGTATCCTGTTGACGTCCACTATCTTGAGGAGCCCGCCGAAGACTACGTCGAACGTGCCGTAAAGACCATCTTTGATATTCATGACCGAGAATCGGAAGGAGACATCTTGCTCTTTTTGACAGGCCGGGAGGAAATCGACAGGGCAATACAGATGATATCCGAACAAGCAGCGGACCTTCACCCCAAGTCGCAATCAATACAAGTATTACCAATGTACGCCGGGCTTCCCAACGAGCAGCAGATGTACGTCTTCGAGCCGGCTTCAGAAAACACACGCAAAGTGATTGTGTCCACCAACATTGCTGAAGCGTCGATCACCATTGAAGGCATCGTCTATGTCATTGATTGCGGCTATGTCAAGCTTCGTGCTTACAACCCTATGACTGGCATTGAAATCCTTACTGCTACACCAATTTCGAAAGCTTCTGCAACTCAACGAGCAGGTCGAGCAGGGCGGACTAGACCCGGTAAATGCTATCGTCTCTACACAGAAGCCTCTTTCAAGACCCTTGAAGATGCCACCGTCCCAGAAATTCAGCGGTCCAACCTCGCCCCCACGATGTTGCAGCTTAAAGCTCTTGGCATTGACAACGTCGCTCGTTTCGACTATCTCACACCTCCACCAGCCGAGCTTGTCATTCGTGCCTTGGAACTTCTGTTCTCCCTTGGTGCTCTTGATGACTATGCAAAACTCACGAAACCAATGGGAAATCGGATGGCCGAGCTTTCAGTGGAGCCGATGATGGCCAAAGTTTTGCTGATTGCACCAGCCTTCAGTTGTCTCAGCGAGATATTGACGATAGCAGCTATGACAAGTCTCCAAGGCTCTGCATGGTTCTCTCATGACGGCGAAAAAGATGCTAGCGAGTCTGCACGACGGAAGTTTGCGGTTGAAGAGGGTGATCACCTTACGCTCCTGAATGTCTACCAAGCGTTCGTCACAAAAGGCAAAAAGGATGCTAAGTGGTGTCACAGCAACTATATCAACTACAAGAATATGACTCGCGCGGTCAGCATACGCAACCAGCTCCGGAGATACCTTGAGCGGTTCGGCATCAATGTCACAGAAAGTCTTGGAGCTCCCGACGTGCTGAGAGTTGGTGGGCCAGATAAAGCAGAACAGATCCGACGATGCCTTACGACAGGCTACTTCTCACATGCGGCAAGGATGCAGCCTGATGGAAGCTTTAAATCCGTGAATGGCATGGTCCTGTGGGCACATCCTAGCTCACTGATGTTTGTAAGTCAACTTCTCCGTGCTAGCGTTCAACAAAGTGCAAGACTAATTGTATATCTAGAACCGAAAGGCCGACTGGGTCATCTTTCACGAGATCATGGAGACTGGTAAGAAGACTTATATCAGGGATGTGACCAAGATCGAGAAGAAGTGGTTGTTGGAGTACGCACCCGAGTTTTATCAGGTTAAAGGCAGATAGAAATAAAAAGCTAGGACTCATGGATCGCCCACGTCGTTAGGAGATTCGATTGTCCCGATTTGAAGAAATACCGACTCAGATCGAGGTCCCTTGACTGATAGTGCTGAGCAGCATGGCAAGAGTAGGTGTTGGAAACTGGTATGTTGGGTCCAGTCTATATTGATGGTCTCATTGCATATAGTCCGGTCATGAGATGCATTTCTCCCTGGCCATCCCTACTCTCTCTCTATCTTTGCTTTGACGACTCCGCAGGTGACCACATAACACCGACCTCAGATTCTCAACTATCAGAAACCCGGCGCTAGAGCGTGTCCTTGGTCCCGAGCGATCACGAATAAGAAGCATGAATAAACACTCCCTACGGATAAGCTGATGTTCTAGAATCCTGTCCAGACACGACACGCGACTTTATCAACACCCGAGGTGCCCAATAACTTCCACTCCTCGCTCAAGTACAAGACTGCACAAGTTACCTCACTCCACCCTGCTACCTTATTATACCGACCTGATAATTGTCAATAACCATTGATCACTACTACTCCGATTATGGACGTCGACACCTCTCTAGACTCAAAGGAAACCGATAATCAGGCTTCGAGCGACGCCAAAGATACAAGCTTCCGCGACTCGTTCAATTCCAACGCGTCAACCACGGCTTCGTTCTGTTGTGAGACGGCCGCCGAAATTGAGCGCCGTGCACGCCAGGCCAATCCTTTGTCTGTCGAAGCCTGGGCTAACAAATCCGACGAATTCGAAGCACCCGTGCCAGACTCGCCCCCCAAGTTCACCACTCGTGTCGAGCGCTCCGCGTCAATCAACGCGGCTGAGCACGTGTCCTTGTCTCCGTCTAAACTCGCGCCCTCGAAGAAGACGGAGGTTCGCAAGGTGACTCCACCAAACCCAACACTATCTTCATCTCCAGAACAACTCGAGACCGGTCCTTGGTCACCCGTAAATCCTCCACCCACTCCACGCGGCTCTCGCACGCCTAAAACACCACGAGTTAAGCGAAGCGGCATAAACTTATAAAGATGAGGGTAAGTCACTGACATCACTTCCAAAGCACCAAAACTCACGCCGTCACCAATAATAGACACGTACGCGCTCCAGGAAGGCGACACAAGCCGCGATGCCACCACCAACTTCCGACCCGGCGCTTCCGCAGGACATCACTCGAATCAACATGCCTTTTCCATTTCTAAAGCTCCCCGATGTCGTTCGTAACCACATCTATTCCTATCTCGGTTTTCCGGTTGGGTCTCAGATCACCCTCTTCGCCGATAAGCACCGGAAACCCGCCAATGCGATTCAAGTGCGCCAACGCTATAATGTTGACTTCAACCGTTCCGGACAGCTGAGTCAACCGTGGACACGTGCCGGTCGCGAGAATCTACGCGTTTACCTTCCTTTGATAATTGCCAACCAACAGATTTGCGATGAGCTTTATACTTTGTTGTATAGCAATTGTGTTTTCATGGTTCATCTGCAGGGGCTTGGGTAAGTCTAAAACCCTCGCCAATGTCCCTCGCCGGAACTCAGGTCGTTGGACTCCTAATGCATCTTTCATTTCAATGATTTCGTCGGAGGGCAGAGTAGTGTAAACCCCACCATGGCCTCAGGCTAACAAAGATAAACAGGAAATCCCATGCCCGAAGCCTCACCCCACGCGCCTACAAGTACATTACCCACCTCACACTTTCCTACAATATCCATTCCAACTCCGCAAAGCACCACGCCCTACTCTTCAACACCGCCAATAACAAGGAAGCTCTCATTGCTGCGATCGGGGCCGTCACCGCTTTGACTCCAAACCTGACCTACTTTGGCATCAATTTCTGGAGTCCAAGCTTGAAATCCATCTTCCCGAGTTTCTCTTTCGATGCCATGCCACGCTGGAAAATCACACCCGAGACCGACACTAGCGCCGCTTCATCCGTCCTCCCAACCACTGGCCCTAACCGCTCCGCAGCAGTCTCCCTTAAATCAAGGCCTAAGCCAACACCCAAACAGAACCGTACATTCCCCATCTCAGCAGCCGAGACAAACCTACTGCAAACGCCAAATCAGTTCCACTACTTATGGCTTCTACCGGCGGTCAATGCACTCATTAACAAAGGTGGGATCAAGACTTTTGCGCTATTAAAGGATGGCGAGGGCTGTGGTATTATGGACTGGAACAGAGAGAAGAAGAATATAGCAAAAGCAATCAGCAGGGACTTGATGAGGGGAATCAACAAGGTTTTGAATTGAGACTCATGCTTTGAAAAGGGACTCTAGCGATCTTGGGATTAGTTGTGGATACTGGCTGAGTTTGTACTGTTTTGGGGAATCAGGCTGGCTTTTGATATGATACCCCTCTTTACTTTGAGACCTTGGCATGAGCATGCATTTTGTTCCTTTTCCAGTTAGTTCAGAGACCGTAGGTGGCTTAGGCTTCTTCAGTCGTTTATAGATTTCAATGGTATCACCAAGGCTGTTCCTTCTTCTCAAAGTTGTCAGTCAGGCTCCCATCGAGCGCCGTTGTCTAAACGGAATGCACTATCCCAGGCCCTGTTCCTTTCTTTACTAGAAAGGTTACTAGAAAGATTCAAGTACGATAGTCATGAACTTCCAGTACAACGTGAGACAAATTTCTTAGAAAGACTTCTTCCTATTCATTATCACTATCTCGGTCTAATTCACATCTTATAACTATGTGAACGGATTGTGGATCATACCGACAATTAGCAAAGTAGATGGCCGCGAAATCAAGGCTCAAAGTTGGGTCCACGTTGAATTCCAGGACAACATCGATTCCGATCACGATCTTCAATCTTCGAATACGAGATCGATGTTGTTAGACTCCTGGAAACTCCAAACCTCGATGTCGCCGGAATAATATTGATATCGATCACAGTTTGAAAAACTCGTCGAGAAAAAGAGTTGGTTGTCCACAGTTTGATCGTACTTGAGATACTGTTCTGTAAATGATAGTATTTCAGAAATTCTTGAAGGAGATATGATGACCGCAAATTTTCTCTCATTTCTTCGTACCTTATGAGACAAAGGACGGTATTATATTGCCCTTTTCCGCACCTCTCAGAATCTAAATGTATATCACTTGCTCATGGCTCTAGACCAGATAACGCCTTAAATGCTGGGCAGAATCATCTTTGATGATCATCATTCAGCGCACCCGACTGTCACCTCATGAATTGCAAGAAATGGATAAATAACAATTCCAGACACCAAAACCAGATCGCCATCGCCGGATTCCCGGCAAATCTCAAAAATCAATCATCGCCAGAAGATTATAGCTATCGATCAGCAAAAGAATACGCAATCCTACATCCATGCCTTCCCTCTTCCTTCGTCAGTTTGGCCTCACACAGGCAAAGCTCCGGACGGCATTCCCACCCCATCCCCATTCTCCTAGATCACCCACCGTAACACCGACCCTCAAATGTTCATCTATAATATGGCATCCTGTGTTCTTGTAGAGCATACAACTAGTCGAGCCCCCGAAAGCGATGGAATCCATGGAGAGTGGAGTGCCAGAAAGTTGACGTTCCTGCAAGTCCAGGGCTTGATCGTAGCTGGCAGAATCGTTGAAGCCGTCGGCATGAGCGTGGAAATCGTTGCGGTCCTCGAAGTGCTTATCATAGGCATCGACGCTGTGTTTGTTCTCCCCCGCCTGAGCGATGCTGTTCTCGACTATGTCTCGTTCTCCCTTCTTCTTCAGCCTGGTCCCGAGGTCAACGCAGATATTTGCGTCCTTGCAGAAATTCTTCGCGCAAGAACCTGTGAAGTCAGCGCCTGAGCACCAGGTGATGCATGTTCCGAGGGTAGGCTTGAAGTTGAGAAGCGGATCTGGTTCAGCGGTCACTTCTGCAGCGGCCAGATTTGTTGGGGTTGGTGTTGCACTGATGAGGCTGATGAGGATTGCTAGAAAA
This sequence comes from Venturia aucupariae, assembly GCA_003693225.1. Classification (NCBI taxonomy): domain Eukaryota; kingdom Fungi; phylum Ascomycota; class Dothideomycetes; order Venturiales; family Venturiaceae; genus Venturia; species Venturia aucupariae. Next base: position 33,946 of record QWZN01000208.1, on the reverse strand, counting down.
AGCTTGAGCATATTGGCGTATGCCATTTTGGAGTTTGGACTATCTTCGTTTGAAATCGTTGATTCGGATTTAGAGTTTGGTCAAGTTGCTGAGGTTGTAGATGAATAGAAAGGAAGGAGATTGTTCAGGAGGTTTAAATGCCAGAGAAAGTGGCATGACAGTGACCTGGTGTTGTCTCTTAGTTCTGCGTAACATCGTGCGGTGGGAAGCTGTGCAACTCACTGAATAATATTTAAACATATTGACTGGCCTTATCTTCTGATAAGCCTGATACCAAGCTCTGGTTGCTCTGATGAGAGAGCTATCGAGGTTGTAATCATGCTATAAAACGGAATTTGCTGAACCTTGGTAGTCTAATCAGTGAGCAATACCTCGACCGTGTCGAGATCGATCATGTAGGTACAGTATGACAGTGAAATTCGACGCCTGGAGTTTCGGTTCGAGATGCGTGATTTTGTGCGCGAGGGAGGTGATTGAGACATCCGAAACATACAATGCCCATTCCCCGGGGAAATCTAGCCCGTAAGATATCTCACCGCTTCAGATAGTTTTTTGGCGCCTCGAGGTCTGTGCAACAGGCACAATGAGCTACATCCTGCATTCTAGCATTCTAAGAGAATGAGTTCGTGAAGTCAAGCGCAATGTAGTGAGGATATGAGAACCACATTCTAAGATAAAATGCGAGCGCGTCTATTCGTAATAGCCAGTTAGATCCTGTATTCCGTGCAGTCTCTACGCGCCCGATTTTAGCAATGGAGGCAATGCAGCGAAGCTTAGAAACCACTGAAATCGACGATATTTCCACCACCATAACCACGCCATAGACCTAGGAGATACAGAAACGATACCCATAAGGCGTTTACAGATGAGGAGCAGGCGTTAAGAAACTGATGGTAAAGCCGCACCGCCATGTTCTCAAGCTGCGCATCCTAGATTAAAATGAGACGTCACGAACAGCCTAGAATGTGGTGGTGGTTAAGATTAGGGTAAGCTCGAGATCTTCATTCTACATTGCGTTTTAAATTCACGAACAGGGTCTTGGTTGGCGTCCTCCTCCAGCGTATTGTGGGTTTCTCGTTCACCCATTGCCCTTTTCACCATGTGTATATCAAATTTGAGAGCCCAACCGTAGAGAGAGTGAAGGCCTGGATCTGGTCGACCGGTAGTAGTCCTCCATCCATGCTCTTCCTGATATTTGTTGTACGGCTCGAGGTACCATGCTTCGAAGGTGTTCTATTCGAATGGTAAATAGTGTTTGTAGAGTCTGAATGCTGCATTACGGCCTGTCCGGACACGAGAAGAATGGTTTGATCTAGTATCGCCGGGAAGCGAGGTCCCCATAGAGGTCCAACACCACGAAACTGGCTGCCACTTGCACTGCAGCCGGACCGGACTTGCAATTATCGACCAGTGCTTCGACGATGTCGGCCCAAGACTCCACGTCCGCAGCTCAATCACAACTTCAGTTGCTCAGCTAGGAAGAGATCAATGGAAGCCGGGCGAGAATATTGCAACCATTGTATCAGCGCTTAGACTGGTCGTCACGATCATAGATGCTACTGGCCGCGAAAGAAGGAACAATCACCGACTGCTGAACAGATTGATGAGGACAAAGCGTGGGCCAGCTACAGGCTATTTTGATAAGAGACCGAGAAATATCGAAGAAAGAAGGTGACCAAGAACAGAAGTGATTGAAAGGAATATGGTTCTTGCGGACAAAAAACACGGGACTTAGCTGTGTAGGTTCGACAACGCTGACAAATCACACGGACTACCTACCTACCAGGTTTAAGGTACCACCAAACCTCGTACTCATAATCCTCCAAGTTATCCCCCCCCCTTCCCATCAACAATTTTTTTTATTTTACACACACATCAGTTTTAATCTCCGTTCCACTCAGAGAACCCAACAATGGCCGATTTCGTTCACAGGGGCATGATTCAGCGATGTAACCGAAGCACTACAAGTTTCTCTTTTTCCTTGCGGTTGGGCTGAATTCCTGAAAAGATAACCGGAGGCAGTCGATCTTTCGAAGATGTCTTTTCATTGCATTTCGGTGACCGAAGGCGCCAGTACAGCAACAGCTAAAGCTATACCTACACAAACTGACCCAAGCACAAACTACTTTAACACAAATAACTCACCATAGCCACATTGCAGCCACGATTGATCCTAACAAATTAGACCCCATCCCATTTCTTGATATCCTCAATCCACCACACGAATAGCAATATTTATACTACAAGGAGGAAACGGATCCACCATCCCAGCGGAAATGCGCCCTGAAGCCTACTAGGCGACATCACCAACTGCCCACGGAAAATCCAACACCATACGCCCACCTAAAGGTTAGTAAGCCGCCTAGTGACGCGAAGATCCCGACCGAGAACCAGATCCAGATCCACCATCCCGTGAGGAAGGTCCAGACCGACGACTAGGTGGCGGCATCAACAACCGATCATTATCACCATCCCGACGCGAAGAGGAGGAGGCAGAAGAACCATACGATCGAATCGAATCCGGGGCGCGAGACGATGCGAAGATAGTGTCTCCCGAAAGTCGAGAAGAGCGAGCGGATGTGGATGAACCGGCTGGCTCGACAACAGCGACGCGGTAGGTGTTGCCCGATGAACCGACCGTAGTAGTAGCCCTATGGCGGACGACGTTCGAGTCTCGAGCCGTACGAGTGGATGAGGCGTCATAGCCGGTGTCGTATGCGGATTCGGATCCATAGCCAGCCTGAAAATGGTTACCAGAGCGAGATCGAGGGTCAGGGGCGGCGCGGGCTGAAGCGTCAGACTGTGCAGATGAGCGGGAAGAGTGCGAAGATGAGCGCAAAGAGGGAGTGGAAGCATTGTGTCGAGCGCTACCACCGCTCATAATCGCGGCTTCATCTGGATTGCCATAGTTGAAAGCTGCGTTGTTCATAGCTGCGCGGCGAAACGAGCTGGAGTCGTTGCTGCGAAGAGAGGCGGAGCTATTGCGGTTGGTAGGAACTCGTCCTGAGTTGGAGCGGGATGATGGAGCCATGTTCAAAATGTACGATTTGGCGAGTCGAGAGAGTGGGCGTGTGAAAGTAAGTGGATAACAGACTGAAGGTAGTCTGTAGGATGTTGTGTGTGATGGAGAATGATGGGGAAATAATGTCGAGACTTAAGCTTAGATGTATATACAGGATGCATTACTGTTGGATCTCATCTATGCTGTGTTATTCATATCACCCACCTACTAGATCTTCAACAGAAGAGAGCTTCATCAGACCATAGTAATACCGGTAATTCCCTTCACAAATGTTCACGATGGAGTTGGCTTGCTACGTTGACCAGCAGTTTGCTCATCCATAGCAACACATACAGCGTTTTGTAAAAGCATCTAACACTCACTCTCGCTTCAAGGCTCGACTTATCTTCGAACCCACCCTCTCACAACACATGGACCAGATGCTCGATGTTTAAGAACAATGTCCCGGTCATTGTCCAGGTATAAAGATCCCATAAGTCCTACAGCCAAGGACATTGTTCCTCGCCCCAAAATGTTCTCACTACAAGTAATCCCGCGTAAGTGTCCCAAATCCTAACTCAAAAAATATCAAACCCCATCATCAACGACCAAACTAATCTCACCTCAAGCAGGCAAGCGCAGCTCTTCCGAGTCCACACCAATGACACCCCCCACCGGAACCCGTCTTCCCGTCTCCCCCCTACCCCTCCTCAAAGGCCGCGGCTTTCTCTTGAAGACTAAACTTCCAGAACCACTTCCTCACCACCGCGCCCTCCCCGGCGGATCCGACGCCATCCATGAAGCCCTAATAGAATACACAACTTACTACCTAACCCTCAAGTCTACCTTCGCATCCGCCATAAACACGCGCTACGCCCAGCTCATCGAGCATCTCGCCTCCAAACTCATGCCCCTCATCACATACATGCTCGAACTCGAAGCCCTAGTTCAACACTGTTTTGATACGCACCTTACGCTGGTGAAGGAAGTGCAGGCATTTCTGCCGGTTTTGGGCGAGCCGACGCCGTTGCCTGAGCTAATTAGGGTGTTCAGAGCGTGGGAGGCGGATATGTTGAAGAGGAGGTTAGAGGCGTTGATGATTGTCCGGGCGCGGTGTGTTGTTGCAGCAAGAGCTGTTAGTCAGGTGAGTGAGGAGGAAGAAGAGGTGGCGTTTCGGGAGAGATTTCTTGGAATGAATGATGAGAGTGCGTTCAAGAAGGCCAAGGGGCAGTAGTAGCGTGGCGATCCACCGATGACTCGGCTTCGGGGATGATTTGCGAGGCGAGAGTATGTCTGAGATTCGATTTGTCCGAGTCATGATGGCATTGTGTCTGTACTCGAGGTGTAATGGATATTTGGAGTTTCTGTTGAATCACCTTGTACTCACCCAAAATCAGTATTTGTGACTCTTCAAAATCCCCGATAATCTGAGCATCGGTGACTACATTATATTTGTTCGTACCAATCTCGAGTTGGCGGATTCCCTTGAAACGACTAATGGATGAATTCACTCCTCTCCTTCTTCTCTGTAAGTGGGAAGTGTACAAATGGTTACATCAGCTACGTGACAGACAACATGGGGTTGCTGTTGCAGCCGTAATCATCGTCGACCATGCACCTGCAAAGGACTCGAGAGTACTCAACTCTTCCACGGGATACTCGCATGGCCCTTCGCCATACTTTTGATATTCGACAGAAGAGACGGAAAGCTCTCCATGGCATTGTGAGCATTCTGCCGGGTCTCCACCAATGCCAAACAACTCGAGGCCATTCTCCTCGACAAACTTCTTGAAGGCGCGGGCACACGATTGTTGTTCAACTCACGCCCGAGGACGGCAAAGGGTAACCCACGACATGGATCGCGATGTTCAGAGGTGGAGGCGGGCGGGAGGAAGAGGCTAGAAGCAGGGCAGGAGGAATAGGCTGGAAGCAAGGCCGGGGCAGTGTTTGCAGGTGATTAATCGGCCTGTTCTTGCTCAACAGCCAGCTGGAATTGTTGTTTCTGGATTGCGAGACGCTGGTGAATGTTGTTGATGAGGATGTCAACATCTGATCCGGAGCTGCTGAGTGATCCCGGGGATGTGAAGCCATGGCCGCAAGTTGAACATTACACCTGCAGTATTAGCAACTCAGCAGGGCTTCCCCCCTCCTCGCTTCCCAGCCTTCTATCTGTAAACCCAAGGCGAATCAACACCAAGATCAATCATCGTTGCTAAGGCCGTGCAGGCGAACCCTCGTATGATACCCGATGTCCTCACGCGTCTTCTCCTACACTACAATCGACATCAACATCGCCCTCACACAGTTTGCACTCTGCCTTGATCTGCGCCATGGCAGACCAAGTATCTGCCCTCAAGCAGCTTCAAGCTGGTCTCAACGCAAGCTTCGAGGCCATCTTCTCCACCATCGCAAACGATCCTACTGATTTCAAAGCCATAGCTGCTAGCAAGGAGCAGCTCGTGGGCCTCTCTCATGCCACCATCGATGCCGCTTTGGGACCTGTATACTCTCTGATATCATTGTCTGCCACTGTATGTTATCGACGAATGCGTCGTCTTCCGCGCCGCTGATTTCGACATGTAGCCTGCTATTCTTATGGCGAGCCGAGTAGCCGTCGACTTGGACCTCTACGAAATTATCGCCTCAAAGCAAGGTCCGATTGGTCTGCAAGAGCTGGCACAGAAGACCAAAGCAGATCCCACGCTCATCAAACGTATCCTTCGCATGCTCTCCGCGACAGGCTTCGTCAAGCAGATTGATGTCTCATCCTGGGCAGCTACGCCGAAGACTCACGCACTAACCTTACCTCCATTAAGAGACTGGATGTCTACTCATTTTGACAAGCGAATGGAGATTTGGGGCCGAATGCCAGCTTGGCTTAAGAGGCACGACCACAAGACCTCATGGGCCAGTGATGATGACAACATTGCTGTTGAAGTCTTGGGCTCTGACATCTGGGACTTCTACGATCAGAACCCCAAGGACTCAAAGATATTTGATTCCGCCATGTCGATACAAGAACAATTTCCTCCAGAAACGCGACCACCGTATCCTATGTTCGAGAGTCTAGCCAATATTGATGTCCAGGCCGATGGCATTACTCTGGTAGATGTCGGTGGTGGAGCAGGCCATACCCTCGGAGTCATCAGGAAGACATATCCCAACATACCGGGGAAGTTCATTCTTCAAGACTTACCCAAGACGATTGAAAGTCTTGCGTCGGGTCGTGCCGAGAATCTTGGATTCGAACCAATGGTGCACAATTTCTTCGAGTCACAGCCCATCAAAGGTGCAAAGTACTACCACCTGCGCCGAATCTTCCACGACTGGAATGACGAGGCTTGTCTCAAGATATTGGAACCCACCAGAGCAGCTATGGACCCAAAGCACTCACGACTGTTGATTCATGAATTCGTGCTTTCGGATGATAATTGCGGGCCCAGGGAGGCTTCGATCGATTTGATGATGATGACGGTTTGCGATGGCAAAGAGCGGACAGAAAGTGACTGGCACGAGTTGCTGAGCAAGGCTGGATTCAAGATTGAGAAGATTCATCGGGCGGAAGTGGGCACCGCAGCTGTGATTGAGGCAATGGTGGCTTGAGACTCAGCATCTCGAACACGGCTCGAATTGATTGTGTCCGCAGATTCTTCATTAGGCAATTGATATTCATGGCTCCATTGCATACCGCTGGGTAGTCTACTAGTATTTCCTGATTGGACATGTCGCGTGATTATCACGGGACCTATGATCACCATCTAACCTTACAAAACTACTAATACTCCCTTCCGTGGAATTTCTCTTCATCACCAACTACTGTTACCTCAAAAGCCAACCAAACATATCCCGTCACAATCCTATCATTCACAAAATCCACTGCCCCTCTCTGATAGGGCTGCATAGAATCGGTCAGCAATGCGGCTGCCACGTCGCGTGTGTCGCAAGACCGCTCACGCTCACGCGCACAAATTAATTAGCTGCGTCCGGAAAAACGACTCCGAGATCTGCAATCCAAGCAGGTTTCCTTGCCAATTGTTCGAATCTGATCATCTCCGATAGTGGCTATATAAAAAGGAGAATGACTCGCTTCATGAAGAGAGACGGGTCGGAACTTGAGGGTCTCTTTTCGCCGTTGCTGAGTTTATCACTGATTCTTGGTATGTTGTACTGTTTCGTGTAGGCGCACATTGTGCCTAAAGCGTGTCGGAAAAGGGGTGCCTGTATTGTTGTTGATTCGAGGCTTGCTGGAATCTCATGCTCTTCAATTCTGCTAACAAGCTATACAGTTGGCAGCATCGTCCTCTTCAAGATGTACATGGCACATCTCTTGTCCCTATCCTCCCTGATCAATTGGACAGAGGCAGGAATATCCGAAGAAGATTTTCGCAGCAAGTGCTTGAAGTTCGAACCCCGACACGGAAACGCAAAAATTGAGCTCATCGAACATTACCCCAAAGGCTCAAGAGTAGCGTTGCCGTATCGACATTCAACGTGCGGTGGGCCTGGAAACTCAGCGATACTCTCTCAAGATGTTTGCCGTGTGGCGTTACGCATTGACACGTCGGGGAGATCTGGGATACACTTTGAGGCTTGGTTTCCTGCCATGTATAGTGGGAGGGTTTTGGCAACGGGGAACGGGGGTTTGAATGGCTGTAAGTATACGACTCCTCAAATCCCGCCTTAGTCCAAGACCGCACCCACTTTAGTAAGATTCTCGGAGGCTTGTGCTGCTACAACTTCGATCATGTGAGAAGTCGAGGTCGATGAACACCTGACCATGTTGAAACACTTCGATGCTATAAGTTCAACGGTTTTGAGTTGGGTTCGAGATGATTTATCGAAGTTTTTACAGTCTCAGTGGCCAAGAACGAGATTTTGGAATACCGCTATCATCATGCAACATGTTGACAAAATAGGCCTCGATTATACCAGCCTTGCATATGGCACCCAACAGCAATTTGCCACATTCGCAACCAACAATGGACACAACGGCTCATCTGGAGCTGAATTCTACCATAACGCAGACGTTCTACACGATTATGCCGACCGCTCCCTGCATGTTGGTATCGTTGTTGCCAAGAAGTTGACGGAACGGTTTTACGGCAGAGAACATAAAAAGTCGTACTACTTGGGCTGCTCTCAAGGAGGCCGTCAGGGTATTGCCAATGCGCAGAGGTTTCCGGCTGACTTTGATGGAGTAGTCGCGGGGGCCCCGGCATTGGACTTCAATAATATGGTATCGTGGCGAGGCTCATTCTTCCCGAACACTGGCGCTGCAACTTCTCCCGACTTCATTGATACGAAGATCTGGTCTGGCTTGATTCATGACGAGGTAATTCAGCAATGTGATGGACTTGATGGGGTGAAAGATGGGATCATTGAGTATCCTGATATCTGTCAATTCAAGGCTGAAGCTCTGCTATGCACCCCCGGAAAGACGACAAATTGCTTGACCTCCAAGCAAGTCGACATAGTCAATCGTGTTTTCTCTCCCTTTAGATATGGAGATGGAACTTTGATATTTCCTGGCCTACAAGTTGGCAGCGAACAACGGGCCATTGATCGATTGCTAGCAGGAAAGCCATTCAGCGACACTCAAGATTGGTTCCAGTACGTGGTTCGCTCCAGTCCAGATTGGAACCCTGCTACTTTCACCACTGAGGATGCTCGTCTTGCACAACAACTGAACCCGTTCAACATCCGCACTTGGCCATCATCGCAGGATCTCTCAGCGTTCACGAAAAAGGGAAGCAAGATCTTGACCTATCATGGAATGCAAGATCAACAAATAACGAGTCACAACACTGGCAGATGGTATGAGTTCTTGAAGACGAAAAGCTCGGAGGAAGAAGTCGGAAAGTGGCTTAGATACTTCCGCGTGTCGGGAATGTATCATTGCGGCGGTGGGACCGGGGCTTGGATGATTGGGCAGAGTGGCTCCAATGTACCGTTTGAGCCAGGATCAAATGTCCTGGCTGCGTTGGTCAATTGGGTAGAGGACGGTGAGGCACCCGAGGAGCTCGAGGGGACGAGTATGAGTGATGGTGTCGATGCGAAGGTGTCGTTTAAGAGGAGGCATTGCAGGTAAGTTATTCAATCTAATGCCTAGCACCATTGGTCCATGGGTTTAGCGACCACTTGACGACACAGTAACCAAAGCTATTGTCGAGTGTAAAGACTCTCAATTGGCGATCGATAATGATCGAAGTCTGGCAATCTTCGGAGGATCGATTTCCAGAAAGCTATCGACATCGATCTCCATTCGGAAGTTTGACACTAGTCCATTCACTTTTGAGGGGCAAAAAAGTCATGGTCTAGCTGGGACAATTTGGAATGAAGCTAATTTAGTTCCAGGTACCCAAAACGGAATACGTACCAAACGAAAAAGGGCGCTGAGTTGGACAGTCTCCCAACAGCTTCGACGGCAGACGAGTGGAAATGTGTATGAGAAGGTATCTGGAAACCACAAATCGAGCCTTGGAGATTTAAACAGCATATTTCTATCTATGCGATGATTGAATACATGATTAACAAGGCACACATCAAAGCAGTAGTGACGACACTTCTCCTCTCGCGGGCTCCATTCTTCAAACCTGCCGTCTGCATCTCCCAGCTCTTCTTCAACTTATTATCGAAAATCTGATCCACTTTCGGCAGAGCCACGGCCCCGTTCATCCCCCAAAGACCAGATTCATAAAGTGGACAAGGTGGCCTCTGACCCGTAGGCGTATATCCCATTTCATCAACACCAGCCGGTTTCAAATTCGCCCACATCATCTTTAGATTGTCGAAACTTGGCTGCACAGGCGTTGGCGTCAAGAATTCATCATGTAAATCTTCCCCCTTTAAATCCATGAGGTAACGGTTCTGGTAATTCACTAATCTATGATCGAAACGGAAAGGATAGATGGGATCGTACTGCAAGAACGCTCCAGAAAGGCCATTTGAGTAAAGTGTATCCATTTCCGCGAATGTGCGGTTCGCACAGCTGTTTCCCCCGAGATCGGTAACGATCACTGGAATTGTACTGTTGTGAGATTGGGAGGCTAGTGTTTCAATCAATGTCTTCACTTTAGCGCTTGCGTCTGGTTCGCCGCCGCGGCAGTCTTGATGGATGCTCTGTGCGAAGAAGTCGGCGTCTAGATCTATTTCTTTCTTTGAGGTCGGACAAGTGAGATACTCGCGTACCAGAGGTGGATAGAGCGGTTCTCGGGAATTGTCTTCGAAGCCGACGGGGATGGACCTGTATTTCTTTTCCTTGATGTAGGCTTTCACGTCGCGGATTGCTGCTTTTAGGAAGGGTGCGACGTAGGAATGCTCGGATGCTGATTTGCTTGTTAGGAAAGCCTTGGTCCTGCGGTACGTTATTCGAACAGTTCTTTTCCTGAGCAAAACTCAGTATGAAGGCTTCATGCAACCATCGATATTAGCTGCTACCTTGCCCTTTGCTTCTCCAAATCGTCGAAATATAACGGCGTCGATCCTGACTTGGGGCGTTTTCCGCACGGATTTGTTAACTTCAGAAAGTCACAGAGTGACACGAACCATCCTTCGCGCCGAGGATAAAAAGAGAAGAACCAAAATCCCCACCAACCTCCTGACTCCCATGATTCAATAGGGTCGAGACTTACCCAGTATAGATGCTAACTGGTTGCCGAGGAAAAACCCAGCTGTGTTGTTATACTTTTGCATCTCATCGATAACCATTGTAGCATGCTTGAGATGCTTGCTAGTCCAAGGGGCCTGTCCCCAAATATCTCTCCCCTCATATCACAAAGTTAGTTATGATCTTACAGGTAACATGCTTGAGATGTTTCATTTGTTCAGCCAACGCCCCGAAATCCCTTTGAATAGGCATTTCGGAAACGCCCAACTGACTTGAAAGTCGTGCGAGTGAACTTCCGCCATATCCAGCGGCAGACTTGGCGCAAAGACAACAAATTGGTCAGTCGAAAGTAAAGCCATACCGTACCCCTCTACTACTCTCCCCGAATCCATCCAAACCAGCCCAAACATAGATTCCCGCTTCCGCATAAATCTTCATACACTCGCCATGATCTCGGGAACCCACGTCTTCAAAACGTACAGCATTGGCTCCCAGACTGCACGCAAGATCGGCATCTACCTTGCACTGTCCGGGAGAGACAAGACTGAAACTTGCAGGGGAAAAGATCTGGATGCCTTTGATGAGGAATTGTGTCCCGTCTTGGTAGAATATCTTTGAGCCTTTGATGGATAATGGAGTGATGTCGGATAGAAATGAGCTTGCTGATGCGAATGATCTCGCTAATGTAACCGAAGTCGCTGATGCTAGTGTAAGACATGGAAAGAATGGTTTCATACTGTGTCAAAGATCGGAAGAGTGGTTATTTTTTGTACCGATTGAGATGGAGGGTTCACTGAGGCAAGGAGAAGAGCGGAGTAAATGGCCAAAACAACTTCAGTAGAGGACGAGAAGAAAAGAAGCAGAGAGGAGGAATTAATAAAAAAAGAACCACTGAAAGTCCTATGAATCAGATTATTCTGTCTCAATTGCGCACGAAGATAATACCTAGTGCTTGCAGGAAAGCCCCAAAGTGAACGCACATATAAATCCTTCCAACCCCATACAGCGATTATGTTGACTTCGATCGACGTCGGGATGCCTTGATCTCACGTTGGGACGAGCGACTTGGCGACGAGAGGGGAGGCGAGATCGCATGCGCGTATCCAATAATAAAGTTGATGGGTTTGATTATTCTCGATCAGTTCGACGGAGCACAGCCAGATGGGGTCCTAGTACGATGATCAGCACTGGCATGTCGGCGGAGCTGTTGGAGCGGGGAAGAGTTGCCACCTACCATAGTGTGTAGCACTTCAGAAGTCTGGAGCGGAACAAGTGAAGACGATGTCGAGCTGATGGGATAATGTTGTTGTTGTTGTTGTTGTTGGGCGAAAAGTGAGAAGGCTGTAAGACCTACGCTGCGAATATCGCTGACGTAGCATAGCTAATCACGAGCTCTCTTCCTACGTAGACCACTCGCACTTATCGCATCGCTTCTCTAGTTTTCCATTTCCATCCCATGGCCACAATTTTCGAGCTCGTGCTTCAGTGGCCTCCTTATTGCTATCCCTATCTTCGTCGCAATTGCTGCTCATCCACTCCTCAAACGCGACTCGATGCGCTTCTTCCGCCGTCTCAAACGCCTCGGCCGGACGCCAACCATCTCCGTTCGAGCCTAGTGAGTCTTGCAGCCATAGTCTCAATCTCTGTCTGACCTCAAAATCTTCATATTCCTTCTTATGCTTCAAAAGTTCTTCCTGTGATGGCTGGTAGGGGCATTCATCGGGCAACCTAAGTTTCTTCCAATGCTGCATGAGCTCATATAACTCTTGTCTTATAGCGGCCGCACCCATGGACCATGTATCCGGCACAAAACGGAAAACTCTGAAATAAGTCTCGTCGCAGATCTTGGCTGAGAAGAGTGCAGGACTCCAGGCGCGAAGGCCGATTGCGAATGTCTTTTGACAAATCTCTAGATCTTTCTCCTGCTTGGACCTCGATTCTGCACTTTCCATATCTTCGAACATGCTCGGGATGAAGCCTACCCTTTGAGCATCGCGTACAGAAGAATCAATCATATCCGGCTCTTCATTGGCGTAGCTGAAAGCAGGCTCTATGCTGGTGGATTGCCAATCTATAATTGCAGTGATTTGGGACGAGTCCGCCTCAGATACGAAGATATTTCGGGCGTGGAGGTCGGGATGATAAAGTGTTGGGGTCGAAGAATTGCGTACCTGCGGGGCGCTCGGTAGTTGATTGGTGACCATATTTCGGCATATTCTTAAAAGCCTTAAGTGTTCACTGACAGAACCATGATAGGGAAGTTTATTATCGCCAGCGCGCGGGTTATCAGGCACCTGAGCGATGCCGGCATCAACAAGTGCTGCGGCATATTCCTCGATAGTCAACCCTAGTATTTGTTAGATTTCATTTCAGTGATCAAAGTGCAGCTTACATGGGCCTTGGTTGGGCGGATTTCTGTTGTAGGAGCGTGGTGACGATGGATCACAATCCCAAAAGCGTGGTCCAGTATGTGGGCCGACGCAGAATTCTTTTCCTAGGCTAAATTTCCGCGACGAGTCTAAGGTAGTGTTCGCAAGATAGATGCCTCCATATGCCGGAAACTCGAGTTGAGTCATTTGCTGGATTAGCTTGGTGAGGGCTTTGATACACAGCATATGCTGATGTGTGTTCATCCTTGGCCAGGCTGCATGGAGCTGGGTGCCTTGTGCATGTTCCATTATGATATACTCACAGCCGATCCTGCTCGTGTCATCGCTCCAGTCCCGGATCTTTGGTATTGGAATCGTTGTCTTTGCTCTTACTATCAACGAAATTAAATTTGCCCTTCTCCTGGACTGTAGGTCACTCACAATACTCAATTGTTGCAACCTCCGAACTTACCGTATAACGGCTAGGGCCAGCAATAGTGAACGGTATTCGTGCAACAAGTCGCTCGCCAGTATCCAGACGGAATACAAAGACGCGGTTAAATCCGCCTTCCTTTTTATCGCAACAAGTGATCCGTTGGGCTTTAGGACTCAGTTCAATTACCCGCTTGCAAAGGGCGTGGAAATCAAACTGGACATTTCGTACTCTGCGTTGAATACGATCCTGATGTAGCCAGCGTCCGTCAGTGTAATCGTAAGGATGTACAGCTGATGGCCTGTAAGTGATGGGCTCACAACAGCCGATAGCGACATACCTTCTTCTGAAAGCGGTGAAGCCAAGAGTGCGGAGGCAATGTGTGGAGCTTGGGAGGACTGTGCCGTTGAGAAGATGCGTTGCTTTGTCCCGGCCCCTTGAGCTGGAGTTGACGACCATGATATTGCCAAATTTTGGCCGTGAGCGTTAAAGTACAGTCTTCGAGAAGAAGCCATGATCAACCCCATTCGTTTCTGACACCACAATCCAGAGCCGTGGCTCCAAGAAATTTTGGCAAAACGGTTGAACATCTGGACAGATATCTATCGTTATCGATCTGAGATTGTGAGGTGTTTTACCAGACAGAGAATGGCTGGCGTTTTGTTGTACTCGCCTCAGCTTTGCGCTTGCCAACATGGCGATACTGAGACAAGCATATTAACTATAGTAACGTATTGCAACCTGGGTACTATGACTTTGAAGGATAGCAACGGCACTTGTAGTGTTTGGTGGTGGGGGATCGAGAAGAAGAAGGAAAAGGGAAATTGGCCAAGAGAAAAGGCAAAGTCTATATATGGACATCCACTAGTCCCGATCGGATTGGACATGTTATTTCTATCAAATACAAAGCATCGAAAAACTCTTTCTCTATGGAGATCCTGCCATCAGAGAATGAGCGTACAAAATGCCATATACATGGTCCCGCAGTCCGGTATCCGAATCACGTGAGCCAATGCAGCGAGTCCTGTCATCAACCACTCTAGAATACCCCCGTGTAGACCGTTAATGTGCCAGAAAGACGGAGAATTCGAGAAAACACTCGTATCACTACGGTTTTCAATGTATATGCATGGCAAGTCCAGCACCAACCACAGCCTGTTTGACTCCAGCTTCGTCAACGCTGTTGAGATGTCATCCGCGATCGCGCAGGAGCTGGATCATCGACCATATCTTCATGTGGTCCGCCCAATCATCCTTCCTGAGAAACTTCATCGTCGATATGGACAACGATGACATGTCGACTCACATGTTCACCTCTTTCAAATGCGGCCTTGCAGCTATCGACTGGACAGACGAATCTGGGCGACTGTGCTTCATCCGCCATGACCGTCTTTTCACCTTCGTAAGGGTAGCAATCCCACCATAATTTCGAGCCGCAAATGATGTTGAGCCACGTTCCTTTGCTGCGTAGTGTAAGAACTGTGCACGCATCCCCATTAGTGCTTTGTTTTTCAACCGGCACCAAATGGCTTTGAAGATGCGTCCAAAACTCCCCGTCGCGCGGCGGAAGAAACTCTTCCTCACAGTCTAGAATAGGGCAGGTATACAAACTCCCTTTCTCCGGAAGATGTTCCTTGTTCAGCCAGGAGTCTAGAAATCGTGCGTGTTGTTTGCAGTCCTCGATATGCCACCAAACATGCCGCTTCAAATCTTCTTCTTCCCTGAATTTCTTCCACTCGCAGTTTTCCTCCGGGCAGACATAGTGCTTTCGACTTGCGAGACGTTTCTGCTCGGCGTCCTATAGTTTGTCGATGCGATTTTGGCATACTCGTATTCCATCAATAATCCCGTCAGCTTCGACTGGGTAGCGCCATGCAAAAAGGGCTTTTTGTTCGGATATGTTGCCAGCAGCCTGGAGGCGTCTGATGTAACCTTTGGAATTGTATTCGGGCGCGGGAGGACTCTTGCTCGAATTCACCGGCTCCTGGGCTGTGTGGTCGCTTTTCTCGGGTTCTGGGTCTCGCAACGGTGGATTCGAGATCGCGATATAACCTGCTGAGGATGGGAGTTCTTCTCCATTTTTGATACACATGGTGGAAATGGGAGTGTGGTGGACGTATAAGCATAAGCGGAGGAATGAAAAGGATTGTTCAGATCAAGAAAGTGATACGGTATGAGCAATGTTTCTTGGAGAACCCGAATTGCGAGGAGAGAGAAAGAGCTTGTATGTTGAGTCAAGAGTACCTAAGTTTGATAAGAAAAAATAGACGAGAGCCGTCCCTTGCATGATCCAGCATGCAGGTTCAATCGGTGACGAGCGTGATCATGGTGCTGCTGCCTACAAAATGAGTCCTGCGAGATAGACGTGCAAGGAGTCACGCCCAGAGAGCGCTATGATAAGGATTTCGGCAGGATTATTATCAAACATTGCCGGGAGATTATTGAGGTCGATTTCAATCTTCACGCCTTTGGATGGACTAGAACCCCTCTCTCTTCCTCTTCTTTCGCTTTGCCGGCCCGTCTCCCCTCCTCTTAGGTGCTTGAGAACTACCAACTATGGGCGGCGCAATCATTTGACTGCTGATCGCAAAATCCCGCTCTCTCCCCCCGTCAAGTATAAGTGGTGGACTCGAGGGCAGTGGAGGACTCGACCGCCCGTGTTGACTCCCCCCGAATCGAGTGCCTCCACCATATTGACTGCCGCCAATTTGACTACCGGCCCTGTGGGCTTGACTGGACATAACCATAGGCTGTGAACTCATCAACGCCCCTCTCGCCTTCTCGGCTTCTCTCCTCTGCCTCCTAAGACGTCTTTCTGCTTTTTCCCTTGCCTTCAGTCGTTGTTTGTCCGTCATGCTCTCTTCTTGTTTCTGTTTCTCCAATTCTCCCCATTTTTGAGTATAGCTGTAAGTGTTGGGATCTTGGCCTACATCCCAATGAGCGAGTAGAGTCATAGGTCGTTTCGCCCAAGTAGCAGGTGGTTCGAACTCGACATGGCGAGATAAGCGGGGGTGGATGCTTTGCGACGCAACAGACGGGCGGGATGCAGTTTTGTCAGACAGTATAGTCGATGCCGCGCGTGAGGCTGATGGAGAAGGCGTTGGCAGGTTTTGAGAAGACACGTAATCTGATAGTTGGGAGGATACTAGAAATGAATCTGTGAGTCTGCCTTTTCCTTTGTTGCCATGGAATGGGAGAGACTGCTGGATTTCGTCTTGTTCTTGCGACTCTTCGGGCGGGTCAATGACTTCGACTCGTGAACTTGCCAATATCACTTCTGCGGCCAGCTGGCATGCGAGCTTCTCCCGTGCCATTCGGAGGCGTGGCGGAATCTCATCTACTAGTGGTGCCAATTGATGCTCGACTATGTGGTTATATAGGCCGCCGAAGTCGAGGTTGCCAGATGTGATATTTATAGGAGAAGCCCATGCAGGTATTTGCAGTCTCTTCACAGACACACCAGGCTCATCGGGAACTGGACCAGTTCTAGAGAGAGACAACAGATTTGCCATGACTTGAGAGGTTTCAGATAGCTCACCAACTTCAGGGATAGGGTTGAGAGATTGTTCCAGAAGTGTCTTCGCCGGTTCACCGAGGCCTAGCACATCTTCGTCGAGGATAAGATCTTGCAAGGCAGTTACAATGTCGGTAACTCTATGGCGTTGTTCGTGCTGTGAACTTCCGGAGATTTTGGAACTGATGACTTGATTATCGACTGTTTGATTAGTCTCAGTGCACTTTGTTTTCCGCGAACTTTCGTCAACGCGATATGTGATTTTGTGCGATTGCGATTTGCCCATGTTCCTAGGGATTCGTTTTTTCTGAGACAGCTCGTCAGGTATGACAAAATCGTCGTCTTCATCTAATGCAACGAGTGCACTTTTAATATGCGCCCGTGAAGAAACGCTGTGCCGGGGCGGCTCAACCACCGAGTCGCTCGATGGGCATATAAACCCGTGGTGGAGAGAGAGATCATTACTCAAGAGCTGTAGAGAGTATATAGATGTTGATGGAACCTCGCTTCCAGTCTCGTACTCCAATCGACGCATTGAGACTGCAGCAGTAGACAAAGCCTTTCCATTCCCAGGCACAGGAAGAAGCAGTTCAGTAGGGGATCCCACCATGGATGGCAAACCAGTGACAAAATCCTGGCGATTGAAGCGCAGACATGTCACCAGTACGCTGTTTCGAGACCATAGCGAGATCGAGATCGCTATTAAAAGCTCAGCATTCTTTACTTGAGTTTTCGGGAGATTGCGTACCTTCCAGATCATTCTCAATACTCATTTGCAGACTGACGTTGCTGGGATCCTGAAAATGATGGGCCGAAAGCAGGATCTTGCCCGTCGTGGTTGTGATATCGGTACCGCGGTCGATCTCGGGTAGTATCTCGAGCCAAAAAACTTGAATGGAGGTCAGAACGAATACCCAGGTAGGGGCAGCAGGACAGCGTCTGACGTCCAGGATCCATTGATCGTCCGGGAGAAGTGTGAAAGATGGTAGCGTGGTCTCTAAAGACAGAGAAAAAAGCTGAAATCGGCGGCGAGTGCACACCAGCAGTGTATTCTTGTCAGCCACCCAAAGTATCCTAGCCCAGCCATCCTGCTGAGCAGCAGGTGCGTCCTCTCGTGTCTTCGAATCCTCAAAGAAACCCTCAAGGGATCCACGATAGGCTAACTCATGAGTGTAGGACTGACTGCCTCTGAGCTTTTGCTGCAGCTTGAAGATGGCCCAGTTGCCAGCGAGGTCTACGGTGGCTGAGTAGTGTTGGTTCCATGGATTGAATGTTACATCGGCGTGCTGTTGGCCTTCCCAGTCCAAGGGCAAAATCTCAAGTAATAGGTTCGCTTCCACACGAGAGGGAGGAATTGTACAGCCTGGGTATGTGCCAGCGGGAGGGACCAGAGACGCGCGATATCGTGGCCGGAAGATCAATGTAGTGCCTGATAGTCGAACAGCTAGAAAGCTTCCCGCATCTTCTTGCGACAGGATTTCTGGGGTGCATATTTGCTGTATCGGGGCTCCTTTGCCTACCCACCAGCCGGTCTCACCGGAGGGCGAGGGTATCAAGAGTCGCGTTTCACGCTCATCCCATCCATATGTCTCCCTCTCTAGTCGGATTAATCTCAGCACTTCGCCACATGCTCCTCCCGGCAGAATCACCAATCTTGTCTTAAAACGCCGACTCTGGCCATCGCCGACGGCAGCAGTTCCAAATGCCAGAATGTCTCCAACAGCCGGGTCATATTCTGCAATAGCAGCAGTGACAGCCTCGGAAGCCCGTATCAGAGGGTCCAGAATGTCTTCGGCCGCCTGTAGCTCTGGATTGCCCTGCACAACCCGACGAATTCCCTCCACCAAAGCTTTGCCAGATGCCGCATCCAATCCCCTGGCCTTTGTTCCACCATCTTCGACATCTTTTGTTCCAGGAACCGTCCTTGTTATATCCCCCAAGGGTCGGTAATGCCAGGAGCGTACAGCACTTCTTCCAAATATCCAGCTCTTCTGCTGTACATGGTATACTGGAGTTCCGAAATGACCGTAGCTCTGGTCTTGCAGGGTGGAATCAACCATTCTTGATATGTCGGATCTTATACTGGTCGCGGGTTGCTAGCATGGCGAAGGCCTCGGAGGGCAGGAGTCTATCGATTGCGCTTCTTAAATCCGATGTTGGACGTGAGGAATGAGCTTGAGATGCAGGTCCTACCAAAAAGTCCGCGCCTCGACAAAAGATCCCCACTCTCATTTCGATCGGTGTTGGCGCTCCCGCTCCCGAGGTTTGTTTACATTTCACTCAGCAACAACAAACCGCCCGTGCACCACCAACACCACCGCCAACTTGAACACCAACACCACCAGCTCTCCCACTCTGCTGTCCAAACATACTCGTAGATCCCAGAAGAACCATCACCATCATGTCTTACGAGCCAATTCTCAGCGCGTCCATCTCGCGCATCCACCTCAAACAAGATGGCCCCAGCATGGCCGGTCAACTCCCCAGCGTCAAATTCAAATTCAACGATTTGCGCGAGGATTTGAATCGCTTCACAGCGCGCTTCGATGAATATATTGCGAAGGGAAGAAAGAGGGTTTTGGAGGAGAGGAACCAGTTCAGGATGAATGTGGTTGAATCACAGGGTATGCGCAAAAGCCCACATCTAATGCGCATCTCCAAGCGCATCGTGAGCATCACCTTCAGCTAATCATACCAACAGAGGACCAAAAGCAAGCCTCCCGCGCAATCGAAATCGAAATTCTTAAAGCCCAGTCCCACTCCGCAACCCTCCAGAAAGAAACTGCCGAAAAATCAGAAATGCAGTCCCAAATCGCCCACCTCCAAACCCACCGCGACAACCTCCTCACTTCCCGCTCAGCCCTAACAACAGAACTAACACAACTCCAACAAACCCTCCAAGCGCGCAAATCTCAGCAATCGCAGCACGCAAGATACCTACAGGGACAGAGTAGACATAACTTGCCAGAGTTGCAGTTCTGGGAATACCATCTCTGCATGGGGATCAGTGGATGTGGACAAGAGGATCGGTTGAAGTTCAGTTTCACCCACATTTGTGAGAGGGATTGGGAGAGGGAGGCTTGGTTTGAACTGGACACTAGCTCGAGGGAGTACAGGGTTTTGGAGACAAGTCCAAAGCTGGAGAACTCGGATGTTGAGGCCGAGGTAGAGAAGTTGAATGAGGGTCGTGAGTTGGGACCGTTCTTCAAAGGGATGCGGACGTTGTTTGTTAAAAGTATGAAGTAGGAAGTAGGAAAGGGCTGGGTTTCTGCGGCGTTTGGACAATTGGATTATGATACCTTGGGCATGGTTGGTCTTGGAGCGTGCTGGCTACTCCTGGGTTCAGTCATTGAAAGATCTCCTCACGGACACTTAAACGTTTGTTAGTTTTGTTGCTGCTCTCATCACTGGCAATGTGACAGGCATCTGGAGCGTAGCCAGTCTACTACAATAATGATAACGAATCTCTTCCGTCTCAAACGTGACTCATCTTCTGCTTCTAAATCTCGAGCAAGATTCATCGATTATCCCTCATCACTTGCAATTCTCAAGTTTCAAGTTTCCATCTTGTACTTACTCGACTTCAATCGAATCCATCAGGTCAAATCGACTGTCTCGCAGCATCGATGCGGCGTGGACCATTCTTACTCACTGGGACAGACTCGTCATGTGTGCATACATTAATCCTGTCGCTCGAATGGGCACCTCTGGCGCGAATAAAATTCAGTACCATCGATGCCCTACCAAGGTTCTCATGATAGACTTTCCGCGCATCAATGCTACCTCTTGGCCAGCATTCGATTATCTCCACGGCTCTGATAATCTCACGCCTGAAACCCACATACCATCTCATTCGATTCAATTCGATTCAATGATATGCCACCATGGCAGAGATAGAATTGGTCACCTAAGAATGTGCGAACGTTCTCGAATTGGACCCTGGTGACTGTATTGGTGGCTTTGTGTCAGACTTCCAGTCCATACATGTCAACCCCTGACGATGAGTAGCCTGAGATACTCTCGCCAAGCTATGCTATTGTCTTACGGAGGGACGGAAGTATCTCTGGAGGTCAATGCTCGCGCGTTTGAGGTATTTTTCGAAGCTAGCACTGTCCCGCTTATCGCTCTGTAAGGGGGTGATCATTGTTCTTGTTGGAGAGGTTTCCAAGTACCGACGTATTCGCCGAATGGGCTTGAAAATGGATGTGATAATTATAGTCCTACGGGAGCTAGTATGGAGACGACTAAGCAGGAGTATGATTGGGGATGCAAGGCGGCGGGTGACTCGCGAGAAGAAGTGGTGGACAAAGATGATGCGGAAGAAGATCGGCATTGACAGTACAAAAAAACGTGAATTTTGCTTAGTATAGGTTCTGACCGGAAATATCTTCTCAATTATCCAATGGACACAACTCATCCATAATCGCATTGTATGTTCAAATAACCTGGCGAGATCCAGCTCGAAAATGCTCCATTTTATCCCTCGTCTGGGCATTTTATTACTGTTTCTGTTTCAAGATGCCCACCTAACTTGAGATTAATCTCGATAACATTTCCAGCCTTGCAGCTTCGACTTTTTGCCAAAACTTCATCGATATCGACATGGATTTGAGCATCGCCTCATCAAGACGACACTGCAAATCTTCTATTCGTACATACAAGCAATAGCCTAGCAATATCCTACATCCTAAAAGTGCCTATCTATACAAAAACGTGTCAAACGACATAATATTTTACTCTTCTCCCTCCTCCTCCTCCTCCTCCTCCTCCTCCTCGCCCCTCTTGGGCATCATAGCCAAAATATGTGGAGGCATATTTCTCATCATATCCTGTATCTGGGGATCATCATAGTCAATCTCCGGCGGATTTCCAGAGCTGAATGGATCTCCAGAGTCCATCATATCGAAAAGCTCTTCTTCAGACGATGTAGCACTGGGAGCTGCGACCTTGAAATGATCAAGCACGGCTGTTCCCTTCTCTTTGGCCTCGGACATAACCTTGACCCATGCGTCTACTTTCGCAATGGCATCTTGAGGCGAAGAACGGTAGTCGAGGAGGAATCCTTGGACTTCTGCAGGGGTTAACTTGTCGCCTGGGATTTTTGCGGCAAAGGTTTTCGCCATGGAGGCGATGGTCGCTGTGTCTATATCCTCCACTACGACCTTCTCCTCATTCTTGGTAGCTGCATCTTCAGAAATGTCGCCTTCATCTTTTGTGAACATGCGGATGAACAGACGGGCTGCCATGGCTGATGATGAAGCTGGGAAGCATAATTGTTTGTCGATACGTCCAGGGCGGAGCAAGGCGTCATCGAGTTGCTCCGGAGAGTTACTAGTCATGATGAGAACGCGGCCTTCCTGAGATGCTGATCCATCGATGGCATTGAGGAGACCACTAAGTGTTACTGGACCACTATTGCGGCTGCGTTTCTTTTTTGCCTTTTCATCATCTTCGTCCGTCTGCTTGCCTTCTCGCTCGATGCGAGCTGAATCGATGTCTTCCATCAGTACGATGCATTGTGGTGGAAGCATACCGAACATGGTGTCAAGCATGCCATCGTCCATTTTCGGGCTGGCGAGACTCATGATGTATAGATTGAGTTTGAAGTGGCCAGCCAAGGCAAATGACAGTGAAGTTTTTCCGGTCCCAGGTGCTCCGTAGAACAAATATCCACGGCGGTACGGGATACCTCTGTTAGAGTAGAACTTACGAGTTGACGGGTCGAGATAGCGTTCGATATCCTTGATGAGTGAATCCTTCATGGTCTCGTCCATATCCACGGTCTTCAGAGGACGAGTAGGACGAGTAATCATTCTCCCCCATCGATTGGGCGAGCGTTCGTCGGCGGTACATACAACGGTCATGGCATCGCGAGCGTCCCTGCCAAATGCTTTGCAGGTCGAAAGGAATCGCTTGAGCGGTTCTGGGTTGCGGCCAAGACAGCGAAGAATGATTGGGCTCTGGCCAGTTTCTCCCTCGTAGTGGTTTTGCGTCGATTCGCTGGCAAGTTCGAAGACAAAAGGTCGGCCTTGGAATAGGAAGTAGTGCATTCCGACGGCAGGGTAGAATCGTACCGAGCTAGATCGGCTTGACTGAGCATTGGGCATTCCCGGCATTGGGTATCCGGGACTTCGGTAAGGGTCAATGATTGCATCGTCACCACTCCTCACAGTTTGTGCCGAAAGATGTCGAGAGCCTCGCTTTACGACCACATGAGTTGACATCCACGACAAGACCTCCTTATTCAGGACATCATGTGCTGGGATCGTGATAGCAGACGTGGCGTATTCAATGAGGAATTCGTAAGCTCTGGCCCAGATGAACTGCAATCGAAGTTAGCTCAGCTCAGCCCTGGCTTTGAAAATGCCACGATTTGCAGAGTTGTAGACGCGTGGTGGATTTGACAAAGAATTCACCTTTGAGACCGTGTACACGCCCAGCACGATAGCACATCGAGCAACGATGGTAGTGATGTCGATTCCAGTACGCTCCAGTATCAAGCCGTGTATTGCGCCAAAACCAGGAATATATCGGTCGAGAAGGACATGCGGATTGTTTCCAGTCGAGCTCCCAGCCGAACCGCCGGCGAAGGCCGAGGCGAGCTGTAGGCCCACCAGGCCTGATACCTGGTCAAGCATAGTCAGGAAGGATTGAACTGTCGAAGCTGACCATGGCCAGACCGGGGCCGATGGAGCATTAAATAGTTGTCGGGACAGAGAACACCGTGACTTGTTTACCGGAGCAGAATGCGGCTGCGGCTTAGCCCGAGACAGGGTTCATGATTCCTGCTCTCTTCAACCCAGAACTCTTTCAGACCTCAACACAAACATCAAACCCACGAAAAACATCCAGGTCAGTCAAACTTGTCTCCGAGTTGCAGGTCGATAGCAATGTCGATATGGTCGACGTTCCTCAGCCATCCCATTGCACTGGTGAAACTCATAGCCAATACATGCGCTCCTCGAAGCATATCCCGTCCAGGAACGAATCGAAACCGGAGACCTTGGATGAGATCGCATGAGGAGAATAGTTTCGACTCGCCCAACGGAGCACGAATATTTCTCGGTCTTTGGCGTATTTGATGAACATCCAAGATCATCTGTGGAGGATGATTCTGTCGATGAAATGGATTACTTTCCATCCAAGCTCTATCGAGTAGCTAGAAGGCTCGTCAGCGAAAAAGCAGTTTATAGATCGGAACTTGCCCGGCTTGCGATGTTGCTCTGCGCGTTTTTTCCAAACCGGACCCTACTATACTGTTCCACGGTTGAAAAGATGTGTTGTCTCCAGCCGATGAATCTTGGACCTTTCTACTCCCCAGAGCGAGGTGAAACTCTGGCATTTTTGCATGGCTGCATGAAAATAGCCAGATGGATCTGCCAAGCGAAGTCATTCCTGGCAACTGCTGAGAAAGATGTGTTCTTTCCAGGAGTACCATGGATCCAACCAGATGCCTAAATGTGAAGTCAAGAGCCTAACGTTCAACGACGAACCAAGAAATCGTTCTTCACTTTTACCGCCCCTCAGCACGAGTACAAGCACGAAGCGAGCGCGAACCATACCATTGCTCTCAAGTATATCGATCGCGTTCACAAAGACTACCAAAAGCATATGGCAACATCGGGATTACGGCGCACGATTCGAGAGCCCAAGGTTCAATTTCCCCGAGCCCATCATATCACGTGATCGAGGCTGAACTAGCGGCTGCGACGACGTCACCATCTCTCAACGACTATTGTCGTGCTTCACGGATCACGACTCTTCATGTTGCACATTGACTTCGCAACCAGTCCATTATCTTGTTCTTCTGCACCCAGGCCAAGTTCGTGTCAAAATTCTGGGCAGAACATTCGTCTCCTGCTGCCACAAACCTCTGGTACTTGTTCTATCATCTCTATCCATCCTCCAGTTTCAATCATTTCACAACTCTCGAAGACAAGCAAAAACCATGAACGCCCTTAACAAACTTCTCAACCCCAAAGTAGGGATCCCGCTCGCAACAAATCTCGTCGCCATCGGTGCTGCAACATTTTATCTGAGAAGCCACCTTATCTTCAATCATGAAGAGGCTGAGGCGCGCATGGATGAGATTGGTATGTCAACCCTGCCTTTCTTTCCTGCTGAATACCATCCGGAATACAAGGTGACGCCAGAAAAGAGGGGTAGTGAGAGGGCGGTAATATGTTGGAGATGGGGATGAAGATTTGAGCCTTCGCACATGCCGTCACGCCCGGGAAAAATATGACCCAGTTAGTTAGGAGGTCAATTCCCCAGCTAGTCTCGCTCTTGCTCTTATTCTCGGGACGATACATATGATGGAGAGTCCGATCACAATAGTTGGACTTCTGCAGCTGGATCTCAATCCCGCGTCTTGGGTTTCCAGTGAAACTGCTGCCTAGGAGTATACTAACGGATGATACAGAGTGGACACTTCGAGGCCACATCGGTTTGATCGAGAATTCATTGGAGAGACTGGAGTTGGAGACGGGCAGCAAGAGACAAGATGCCAAGGGGGGGTTGAAAAGCTGAGTGGCTGAAAAGCTGAGTCGAGAGAGATGAAGGCCTAGTCATGCTGTATATACCAGTCACAGTATTGTATCCTACCGTTGGACAGGAGCAGAGATGAGTCCTTCCGCGCTGCGCACGTATTGAATCACGGGCAAGAACTTCACAGTGAGCGTGTAAACATCATCGATTCGTTTCCTTGGTATCAAGTAGATTCTGGTCACTGGCAATTTGGCACGATGGCGAAAAGGATGTTGGCGACGGCTATGTCGTTAAGGGAATGAGAAGTATGCGTTCAAGCAAGAGCGCCAAGCGGGTCCCAAACAGGCAACCTAGATACCACGTTAGCAGAGGAACCGACAAAGAGAGCAAGGCCACAACTTACACTTTCGCCTTCTGCTTCAAGACATCATTGACCTTCTTGCTGACAAGACTGGGGTCGACTACGGCCTGATAGCAAAACTCATCCATCCACTTGTCGCTCATGACAAAATATCCATCAGTTCCAGCAGTACTCGACCACGAATTCTCGACTCTCCATCGAACCGGCTTGCTGTTCTCATCAACATGGACTGCAGTCAATACCATAGCATGCGTCATTGCGCTCTCGCCAGTGACAAGTCGTTGTGCTTTGCTCATGCCTAGGGTCACGTTGAAACCAAGTTCGTAGTCAACGAGATCAGTGTCCATGATGCCCTTTTGTGAGTCGGAGTATTTCCCAACGTCTGAGCCGAAGAAAACTGGAAAACCTTTCTTCAGCATGGCGATGCAGGCTTCCTTCATTGTAGCCATGTCAACGTTGACGTAGGTAATTGGGCGGCCGCCCCAGACATTGCCAAGATGATCGACTGTCAACAGGCGATTGAGCTCGTTGCGAGGATCGTGGACGAGGGAAAAGAGGGCGGAGACGTCGGTTCCTCCGCACGCGCGAATGGCTTGTGAATCGCTCAGGGATGCCGCAAACTCGAGGGGAGAGGTGGTCAGGCTCTTGAACTTTGAGTCTTTGGTGTAGTATTCCCATGTGAACTTGTCTGTGGCAGCCGGTGGCGGGCCTAGTGTCAAGGTCAAGATCCGAACAATTTCCTGCATCATCTTCTCTTTCTCGCCAGCGATTGAGGACATTGCCCGGTGTGATCCAGAGGAAGCAAGCTTGCGCAGCTTGAGACCATCCTCTCGAAGCTTGGTTGTGAGTAGTTTATCCATGGTAGACGAGTTCATAGCATTCCACGTATCGGGGTACAATGTCTGAGGAACAAGTCCATACTTGGAAACCAAGTTGCTAACCATGTCCCATTGTCCGCCATCGCCGACCGGACTAGCCATGATAGTGTTTACAAGTCTTCCATCAACGGGTTCATTTGCAGTCTCAAGAACACTCTCTAAAAAGTAGTTTGCCTTCTCAACCTTGTCCCAAAAGAATAGATAAGACTGGCTCAACTCAAACTTGTCCAAGTTGTACTTCTTTGCGATAGCGACGCGAAAGACGTTTGTGGATGCAAAGATCCAGCATCTTCCTGAGCTGCGCTGATTTGTGACGGGAGATCCTTCGAACGGGATCTTAATGTTGAAGGTTTGCGTGTCTTTGAGGATCGTGGAGGGCTTTTGGAGGATGGTCGCAGGGTTGTTGGTGGACAGAGCAGAGAAGGCGAGGCGATTCTTTGGGTCTTGGAGAGTGGTGGAGATCCACGAGGCCGTTTTGGAGAGGGAGACTGCGGTGCTACGTTCTATGATAATGTTAGCAGATTGGGACTGGTAGATTGGGACTGGTATAGGTATTTATCTAATCTAGGAGCGAGTCGCGTGCCAGCATAGACGTGACATGAGGGTGCCTGGTTTAATGAAGGTACAGAAAACGACTTACCATCGTAGCTCTCGCCAGTCTTCTCGACCATGACGCTATCTTCCATGTTGTCGTCGTGGTTGGGGAACTTCTCGGAGATTGGAGCTGGAAGGGGTCGGACGTTTGGTGTGCTCTGTGCTTGTCCCATACTGAGTATAGTATTAATGATGAGTATGCGAACGATGATAGTTTGGTAAGATGTAACTGATATGCCCGGGGCAAATAATATGGTGAAGTGAGAGTGAGATAGAGATATTCTCCCTCTCAAGACTCAAGAGCTTCTACCTCCGGTACCTCCATCGCTATCTACCATCAGGGTTCTTGCTAGCGTCAAATCTTATCGCAATCCCTACATCGTGTCACGGTACTTGATGAAATAGCTCCCAGACATCTTTTCTCGAATAAATACAGTATATCGAGTCTGAATCGCTTGTCTCTTTGTACTTGCAGTGGAGACTAATCAGATTCGACGGACCAAATTGATTGTTGAAACATCACATTGATGAGAACGACACCCACCGCTATTTGTGGGTTTGTGTGTCTGTTCAGCTCTTTAGAATGGTTCGGCTGAAGAATAGGGCCACATACCGTAGTTACTTGCGAAACTCGCTAGTGCCATCGCATTCGTATGACCTCGTAATCGTATATTAGTAAGGCCTGCAGGGCAAGTCACATACTCACTAATGGCTTGGCCCTTACTAATATACGACTACGAGGTCAAGTCATGTATCCACTAATAGCTTGGCCATACTAATTTACGACTACGAGGTCATACGAATGCGATGGCACTAGCGAGTTTCGCAAGTAACTACGGTACTCTTATTGACATTGCCCGAACCACTTCGGGTAGTGCGGGTGTCGCAAAATATCTCGCAAGCCTCCATCAAAGGATCGCCTCGGCCAAAGTTCCAGCCGGTCTGCACGGGATTATTGGCCTTGTCAGCTTCAGTGAGAGGCCTGGTTAAGTTGGCTCGGCCATCGGTCCACTCGATCTGAGCGCCAGCGGAGGCGTCGGTAGCAGGTCCCGTATAGTACAGCCCAAGAACGCCAATTTGCTGAACAATGCGATTGAATTCATCAATCAAGGCTTTTGGAGGTTCCTGGGTTGGTTTGATAGTGAACTCGTACGCCGCCCCATTCGAAAGCCAGCGCTCGGGAAAATAATCGCCGCAATCTTCGATGGTCTCCGGCTGGGTGACATTTCCTTTTGCCAGCATAATCTCACCCTCGGCCAACTTGCAGTGAGAGTGAACTAGACAGAGGCCAAACTCATGGTTCCATTGCGCGAGAAGCGCGGATACAACCTCGAACATAGGCTCGCGGTTGGTGAACATCTCGTCGGCTTTACCAAGTGTTGGTAAGGTATTGTACGCTTTGTAGACTTCGGTCATGATGAATCGATTCTCGTGGAATAGTCAAAATCGGCGAGGAAGAAGATGTTGGTGAATATGTCAACCAAAAGCTTACGACACTGAAGTATCTAGGTATTTTTATGGGGTGTAGCAATAGCAATGCTCCTGGTACGAAAGTTACCGACCCAGCGACCAAGACGTGCTGTAAAATTCAGCTGGTCAATCCGACTGGGTGGTAAGCGCGTTAGTGTGGGGGAGGGGTTAGATTTGACTTTAGTCGGGGCAAGGTCAAATCACGAATCACCTAGGCTGCAGCCAAGACATCATGATCTCAACAAGATATTGCACAATGCTCGCTCGATTCCTTTCTTTTCCCTCCCATAGGTATCTGACCGACTTATGGACTCCCCCGCAGGCTCTCTCAACCGGGTCGCGAAAACCGGTACACATACGGGTGTTGTTTGTATTGATCAGATCCCTCTTGGACGCTATCTTTTTCGCCGCAAATCCAACTCTTCGTCGTTCATTCAGAGGCACACTACCCATCAGGGGGTAGCATTTCGTTCTCGCATATCGCTGCAGCCAGGTCTGCACGTCGAGCACTCTCCCTACCGTGAACATGGATTCCAAGTCTCCCAATGCTCTCTTCGTCGACGAGGTGCTGGCTCGACGTCTGGAGTATCGAAAACGTCGACAAGAAACGAACTTATTTCCTCCACGGGGGAGACCGATCCTCGAACGGATGTCGGATTTCGGCCCTGTCCCCTCCGAGACCTTCTGGATTAAGGATGGATCGCCATCTGGCCAATGTGTTCGCATTTACGACGTTCCTGGTACACTTTCTGGGGACATACTCCGCCTCCGCCAAGCCCTACCAAATCACGACGGGCATTTTCAGGTTCACGGCGACAGCATCACGCCCCTAGATTCTTTGATCCCGCTTCCCAAAGACGAGTACATCGACGACTCCGAAGACGTTAGCGAAGTTCTTGAGATCCTTCCGATTGTGGAAGTTGACCCTTCGAAACATTTTACAAAAAGATCAAAGTACAAAAGTGAGGTTATAAATTTGTTGCGGTGCCAATGCAACGTATGCCCTGGCGAGCCCCTATCGAGTCGGATCATCCAGCTCCTGGGGAAGTCCACCTCTGGAGAGCTCGTTTTCGAAAAATATCTTACAAGATACAAAGTAGGCCGGTTCTGTTCCATTCCCATCTACAAGCGCTGGATTCTGGATATTATCGAAGCTCTGAAGTGCCTGCATTCCATCGGCATCATTCACAAAGATCTTCGCCCCGATAACCTTCTCTTTTCCGTTGATGGCCAACGTGTGATCGTCTGCGATCTGGAGAGTCGCTGGGGACAACGACAAGCACCGGAAGTTTCTAAGAATGGGGGATTGGATTCTGGATGGACGGGTCAGTCAGATATTTTCGATCTTGGTAATTGTATTAAGGGTATGGTCTACGATAACGCACCCATTACGCGGCAACTTGAATGGCCGGTTCCACCACCATTTGAGAGCATTGTGGAAGCATGTATGCAAAAGAATCCTAAGGATCGACCAAACCTCGACGAATTGCAGGCAATGGTCGAGGCAATTGAAGATGGAGACGAAGTTCAATCTTAGAACCTGCTTGGTATTAGACAAAGTGGAAACGTCCGATGGAATGGAGCTGTACCAAGTTAGGACGATGTCCTGGAGCCGGGCTGGACCTAGTGCCTCACTATTTAGCTGGTCCATTTTACAATACCGACGGCAGCTAAAGACTCTTTAATACTCGTATTAGCTTTAGTTGGGCCTCAACTAGAAACGTCCTTCGCTTTATTAGTAAAAATTAGTAAAATTTAGTTGGCGTATCAAACTTCTATAAATATATCTACTAGTATAATAGCTATACCCTATCCAAAGTTGAAAGACTTAGTATTAAGAATTATAAAAATACTATATATAGCTATACTCTATACAACTTGAATAGCCGGTTCTACTACTATTTAAGAGTATTATAGAAGTATATATATAAAAGAATCCTAAGGATCGACCAAACCTCGACAAATTGTAGGTAATAGTTAAGGCAATTAAAGATAGAGACGAAGTTTAATCTTAGAACCTACTTAGTATTAGATAAAGTAGAAACGTCCGATAGAATAGAGCTATACTAAGTTAGGACGATATCCTAGAGCCGGGCTAGACCTAGTATCTTACTATTTAGCTAGTCTATTTTATAATACTAACAGTAGCTAAAGACTCTTTAATACTCGTATTAGCTTTAGTTAGGCCTCAACTAGAAACGTCCTTTACTTTATTAGTAAAAATTGGTAAAATTTAGTTAGTATATTAAACTTCTATAAATATATCTACTAGTATAATAGCTATACCCTATCCAAAGTTAAAAGACTTAGTATTAAGAATTATAAAAATACTATATATAGCTATACTCTATAGAGTAGAACTAGAACTAATTAGTAGTTATTTTATAAATTATTTTATATTACTCTTTAATCTCTAGTTTAGTAATAATTATAAAGTCTTAATAAAGAGATACTAGTTTTTATCCTTTATACTACCTCCTTTATTTTTCGTAGTAATTATAATAAGTAAGAGCTAAGATAGAAATTAAAATTATTAGAATACTACTTTATTATATATAGTTTTAGACTAAAAGTTTAGCTTATAGTTTGAATAAAAACCTTTCTAGATTCTAGTAAATATACTAGTTAATCTAAATATAATTAAATATAGGCGAATACTAAATCTATTTCTAATCTATTTATTTCTATCCTTAATCTATTTTATTTCTACCCCCGCCTAGAATTTAGAGGGGGGTTCTTTATCTTATAGGCGTCTAAGTTACTTTATAATTAATAAGGTTATAGTAGTTATATTAGACTTGAAACTAACTATAAATAATAGTACTAGACTATATTTAAATAATATATAAATCTAAACTATATAGTAAATAACTTAACTTAATAGAATATATTAAAATAGCTTAATTTGAATATATTAAAATAGCTTAATTAATAGCTTAAAACTATACTAAGACTATTTAAAAAATAACTTAACTTTAAATATATTAAATATATTAAAATAGCTTATTTTAATAGCTTAAAACTATACTAAGATTACTATATATATAAATAGTAATCTTAATCCTTAAAACTCTCCTCTACTATAATTTATAGGGTCTCCAACGGTACGGTTTAGAACCGCGCGGTTTAGTTAGGTTCGGATTGGGGTTGGGTTTTAGGGTTAGATTTTAGTATTAGAAACCGAACCTAAACTAAACCGTCTATTTAGAAACCTAAACCGTTAAATAGATTCGGTTTTTTCTATACTAAACCTATAATACTTAACTAGAAACTACTATATCTTTAGATCTACTATACTTATTTTAGTTTTTTAAATATATAGAATACTCTCTAGATAATTCTCTATCTTTTAAGTATAAAATATATAAATTAATCCTTAAATATTAATCCTAGTAAGTTACGTTTTAAACCGCTAGGTTGAAATAGTTTAGTTTTTTACTTTTATAAAAAACCCAACCCTAAACTAACCCGAACCGTTTAAAAACCAAACCCGTTAGGGTTAGGTTTTAAGTTCTAAAACCCGGACCGAACCGTACCGTTAGAGACCCTAATAATTTATATATTAAATAAAGCTAGTTTATCTTAAAGAGTCTTTACCCTCTTTTACTATATAATCTCTACGTTTAAAGGCGTATTTAAAGCTATATTTAAAGCCCTATTTAGAGCTATATTTAATACTATATTTAATACCTTTATAAGGTCTCTTAATTATTTATTCTCTATCTTTTAAGTCTCTATTAATCGCGGCTAGCCTCGTAGCTTCTTTATAACTATTTATAATACTACTAGAGGAGGTTATATAGCTATTTATACTATAGAAGCTTATAGTTACTTTTGTAAGAGTAATTAAGTATTAATCTCTATAGTAATTAAGAATAGAGGTTTAGAGAGAGGCGAGAAAGATAGTAGAGATAAATAGTTAATAGTATTATAATAAAGGTAATAGTAATAAAGAGGATTACTTATAAAAAGGTAGAAGAGATAGTAATAGTAGTAGTAGTAGAGTAGATTACTCTTAAGATTATAATAGCTTAATTAGCTAAAGTTCTAAGTATAGATTATAGAATTATACGTATAATCTTAGGCCTATATACTCTAAGTATAGTAGTAGCCTAGACGTTAGTAGACTATAAATCTCTAGCTATACCTACTTTAACTTCTAACTCTTAAATACCTTCTTATCTTTCCTACTTTCCTTACTAAAATTTAGTAAGAGAGATAGGAAATCTAAACTTATATATATAGCTAATATAATATCTAGTAAGTCTAGTCCTCTTAGGATAAATAGATCTTATATACTAAATTTTTACTATTACTCTCTACTACTCTAAGTTTATAATTATATACTAAATAAGAGACTATAATATAATATAGTTATATACGCTTTAGATAGTCTAACCGCCTAGATTATAGTAGGGTCTACTAGTACCTTATCTATATATAGATTAAGCTAAATAGCTATATTTATATATAGACTTACTACTATAACTTTATTAATTATAAAGTAATTTAGGCGCCTATAAGATAGAGGATCCCCCTCTAAATTTTAGACGGGGATAGAATTAAAATAAGTTAGGGGTAGAATTAAGAAAATTAGAGATAGATTTAGTATCTACTTAAATATAATAGTAGAAGTAAGAAAAAAACTAAAATAGATATTAGAATCTATAATCTATTCTAGACTCTAGAACTTATTTAATATTATTTTAATACTAGTCTAGTACTAAACTAGATTATATACTTTTATAAGAAGACTATATATATATAAGAATTAGAGTAGTAGATAAAAGTAAATTAATTTAGATATAAAGTAGAAGAAGAGATTAGACTAACTATATAGTCTTATAGTCTATATATTATCTACTAGTCTCTACTAAATCTATATATTATATAAGCTCGAGCCTAATTCTCTCTAAAAATACTAGTCTCTAATAGTACTCTCTAACTTACTTTTAGAATCCAATAGAGAAGAGCTAGTATTATAGAATAATATAGATATAGTTAAAAACGCTTAGTAAGTATAAAAAGATATAGTCTCTAATTAAGCTAAGAAGAGTAATATAGTAGTATTAGAATCTATAACCTATTCTAGGCTCTAGGACTAGTTAGACGTTAGTCTAGTACTATATTAGGAAAAGTGCGCTAGGAATAATCTAGAAATAATCTAGAAATAATCTAGAAATAATCTAGAAATAATCTAGAAATAATCTAGAAATAATCTAGAAATAATCTA
>QWZN01000207.1:0-42982 GCA_003693225.1 Venturia aucupariae | reverse complement strand
AACCTTCCGGAAATAGTCCTTACGGGAACTAGTAGAATAGATTAAAACGTTATCTATATATACGGAGTAGTAATCGTCTAGGTATTTATATAATATAGTATTAATATACTACTAGAAACTAGCCGGGGCCCTAGCTAAACCGAACGGGGTTACTAGCTATTCGAATAGCCTATATCGCGTTCGGAACGCGGTTTTGAACTCGTGCCCCTTTACTACGCGTAGCTTCTAGAACGCGGAGACGACGTCGACCTTCGTTAACTAGATAGCCTCTATTAGGTTTCTCAAGGTCTCTAAAATAAGCGGTAGAGGGTAGCGGTCGGCCTTAGTTACGGTATTAAGGGCTCGGTAGTCGTAGTAGAATCTAAGGCCGCCGGACGCCTTCTAGACAAATAGGACTAGAGACCTACCGTTCGAAGTCGATAGCCGGATAAACCCTTTTACTAAGAGGTTATTAAGTATCTTACGCAGTACTAGTAGTTTCTCCTTAGATATTCTATATAGTAGGCCCTAGAGTAGTATCTCTAGGGACCCGTCCGCCTTCGTCCGGAGCTCGATCTTATAGTCGACGTTAGGGCGGAAGGGGGCTAGCTTCTCGGCCTCCTAGCTAGAAAATAGTAGGGTAAGGTTGTAGATCTCCGGAGGTAGCTNTCTTCTATATTTACTACGGCAATCCGCGTTTTCGTATCCCGGGAGAAACTAGCTATCGTAATATAGGAGGCGGAGTCCGACTATTCTAGGCTAGAGTCCCGCACCGTATAGTAGTCTCTAGGCTAGTAGTTGGGCCTACTAACCCCTAACTTAGGTACTTCTACCTTGGCCTCCGATCGCTCTAGGGCGGCCTCCGTAGTAAAAGGCCGCTTGTACTCGCGTATATTAGAGTTAGCGGGATATCCTAGCTGAGGTACAAGTACTACTAAGGCTACCGACGCTATATCCGTCGCTTCTACCTTAGCCTCCAATCGCTCCAGGGCGGCCTCCGTAGTAAAAGGCCGCTTGTACTCGCGTGTGTTAGAGTTAGCGGGATATCCCGGTTAAGGTATAAGTATAGCTAAGGCTACCGACGCTAGGCCCGTCGCTTCTACCTTAGCCTCCAATCGCTCTCGGGCGGCCTCCTTGGCGAAAGGCCGCTTATACTCGCGCGTATTAGAGTTAGCGGGATGTCCTAGTTAATATATAATCGGTATTAATACCGCTAGTTCCGCCGCGGAGTATAGTTGTATCGGGGTAGCCCTATATACCTCCGAGTCTAGATAAGTAGATACGGTTATCGTACCGTCTATAGTAGAGGCCGCGGATATTCCCGCGGGCTAACGTTCTTCGTAGCGGTAATACTCCGTAATATAAGCAGACACGGCTATCGTACCGTCTATAGTAGAGGCCGCGGATATTCTCGCAGGCTTACGTTTTTCGTAGCGGTAACGCTCCGTAATCTACTATAGACTACGGCCGTACTAGAGCCGGCCCTAATCGGGCGCTATCCGGATTATATTATAGGCCTTCTATAGGTTGCCTAGGATCAAGTCGTAGGATAGGTTGGGTACGACGTATACGTATACGTTCTAGCGGAATCCGCCTATATTTATCCGGAACCCGACTACCCCTCTAATCTTAGTATCCGTTATTACCTTCGTAGCGCCACGTATTTAGCGCGAAGCGTCGTCGACTAGACGGAGTCCGAGTTTCCTTATTAGGTTATTACTTATTATAGCGTAGTACTCGTAGCCTTTATCGATTAGGGTAAATATAGGAGAAGTAGTATTATTATTTAGGTAAACGTCTATAAATATACTCCTCCCGTTTATTCTTGCCTAGTATAATTACTAGCCCTACTTAAGTACTCTCTCAGCTCCCTTATCCTAACTATAATAGGGAGCTATACTTTTCCCGCCTCTTCCGGCTCGGAGTCCTCCAACATAGGAGGGGTATCTGGTACGGAGAGGAGAGCGGACACGTTAACGTATCTAGAGGAGGCCTTTATAGAGTTTAGGGCGGCGCGGTAGATATAGTTATTCGACTAGTATCCGCTCCCTCTATACTAGAAGTAGAGTCCCCGCTCTCGTCTCGAGTCGAGCTCCGCTTTGGTAACCTACTTAGCGCGGGTAGGGGCCTTAGAGGAGCTACTAGGGTTAGACTACCGTCGTAACAAGCTTATAGCGGAGCGCTATCCGCTCGTTTAAACCCGGGTAGCGGTTATTACGGTATTAACCGGCTCCGTCTAGGGCCTAGTATTAGGGCGAAAGTTGGTTATTCCGCTAGGGCCGGCGTACGACCCAACCGTGCCGGGCTCTAAGGACTTTGGCCTAGAGAGCTATATTCAGTTCTTAGTAGCGAACTAGGAGGTATTCTTATAATTAGCTATAATATATCCGACCTCCGTGTAGAAACCGGCATACTGCGGTATATACTATATAGGGACCGTACTTATAGCGACCTAGTTAGAAAATATCTTCTTTAGATATATAATCTTTATAGCGTTATCCTAGTAGGTCCCGTCTAATACGTATAGGAGTTCGTCGAAAACTAGCTAGTATTTATACTATAGTTAGCCGTCCTAGTACCTTAACCTTATAAGGTTTTCCAAAGCCTTCGTTTTCTCTATAGAGTCCGCGAAGGTAGCCTTAAGTACTATAAAGAACTCCTTAGGGTCCTAGCTTTCCGAGGCGCCGCCTACTATCTAAAAGTTGCGCAACCTTGCGCGCTTATCGTATAGGAGGTAGTTGTTGATACAGTCCTAGTAGTAGGGGGCGGAGAGCGCTAGTTTGAGGCTAGAGCGTACCCGGTAGAAGCTCTATAGCCGAATAAGAAAGTCGCGGAAAGTAGCTACGGTACTATCCTATATAGGAGGCTTCTATTCCCGAGGACCTATAGTATCCGGTCTATTATAGGTAGGCGCCGCGGTCTCGCGGGAGGCAAACGCTTAAAGGGCGTCGACTAGTTCGCGTAGTTTTTCATCCTAGCTCCTCTAGTTATTAAAAGCTACCTCCGCCGCGTTTAGCTTATTCTCCGTAATTCTTTGGGCGGCGACTAGTTATTAGATCGTAGAGGTATATTAGGTAGGGAGTAGCTAGACGGGAGGTCCGCTACCGTCCTATCTTATACCCGTAGAGCCGGGGAGCGAGGGAAAACCCTCGTCGTCCGGGTTATTTATAGTAGAGGGAGTTGCTTCGTAAGTAGAAAATAGAGTTAACTTAATATCACGGGGTAACCCTATATATATAAGGATTAAGGTAGTAGATAAAGCTAAGTTAACTAAAGTATAAAGTAGGAGGAGGGATTAGGCCGGCTATATAGTCTCGTAGTCCGCGTACTATCTACCGGTCTCTACTATAGCCTATATATCCTATAAGCCTCGAGTCCTAACCTTCCCAAGGGCGCCAGCCCCTAATAAGGCTATAGATTAGGCTAACTAGTTAATAACGTATAATACGTCCTTAAGCTATAGGAAGGATAATAACCAAAGGTAGCTAGCTAATTTCTACTTTATACTAGATTCGGTATATATAAACAGCTTCCTTCTCTCTAATTAGCCAAAGAAAAAGAGTAATAAGGGTAGCTATTAGCGTATATATACCAATTTCGACGTGCAATTGGCTAATAAACTTATAGCAATAACTATTAAGGCTAAGGATAAGGCTAAGGCGGAACAACGATATTAGAAATACTAGATTCCATAGCCTAGATACCTTAATAGGCTAATATCAATCCTAAAAGGGAAGTTAATACCTTGTATATCGTATATAGCTATAGATTATACTATAGATAACTCAATGTATACAATACGTAGCCGAGAGAGGAAGCCCCTAGGTAAACTAAAAGATAGTAACCTAAAGAGGAAGGTTGATAGCGTTAAGGGTAAGAAGAAGAGGAAGAAAAAGAGAGTAAATATAGCCTTTAGCTACTTATATTATAACGTAGCCTTGTATAGACGGCGGCCTCAATGTTGGCTAGATTATATTGAGATATGTAGAGGCTAACCTTATTAAGACAATATATATTGCTGTTTATATATATAATCGTAATTACGGCCAAAATGTGACTTCAAATTTGACTGATATTGCTGAAAGTTGAGCTTCATTTTTATAGACTAAAGACTATCAAGGCCTAGCAGTTACTCATAAAGGCTAACTTCCGCTAGATCCCGCGATGCCAAGGGGCTAAGTTACACGTCGCCGTCGCAAAAGCGATGCCTGTTACGAGGCTTGGACTCTACACAGAGCGCGACACCACCTCATTGAATACTCTGCTATCTTGTTTTATACCTCACCACTTCGAATTCCCTCGAGAGCTACTGTGGCTGTGCTCGGCTTTATGCAGCCTTACATCATGATCGTCATAGCTTGGGGAAATCAGGACCCCGAATTTTGTACTTACCCTTCCAAGGTTATCCTGTTCCCAGCCACAAGAAGCAGCTTTCAATTCTCACCTACTTGCCAGATCATTTAGTTTCTGTCGCGTTAATAACATCAAGAATGGCGTCCCTCCAACCCCAGTCAGAAACGAAGAAGAAATCGCGTCTCTCCAACCTGTTCAAGAAGGATAAAACCCATGATAATGTCACAAACTATGCACATGATGATGCCACAAAAGCTCACTCCTGTACACCTGTTCGTCAGCAAGATCCTGATATGCTCGACCCAGACTCTGCGTATGGCGGTAGCGACGTTGGAAACTCAACTGAGTCAAGTCGCGAGAATGTCCCCACGATTACCAAGTCAGATGCGGTGAAGCAAAACATGCCCACGAAGCAGCAATTCGACACGGCAAGCGGAAGAGTGATCACAACAACTACGACTACGACTACAACAACTGTCACGACACTGGGCGGGGATCAAATATCTGTGCCAGCCGGACGAGAAGTGGTCGTCACGAAGGATGAGACCATGACTCCGCACGAGATGAGCGCAAGACCGCTTAGTAAAGAGATCCAAGAGGAAGAGCTCAGAGAAAATGGACAAGCACCAGGTCAGGGACATCAATACCATGGTGGTAGTAGCGGTGTTGGATCAGGTATAGCGGGAAACCATTCACCGCCCATACCTGATAGAAATTTGAGGAGGAGCAAGAGTCCTAATACTTTAGCAACCGGACAGGGACATCATTCCAGAAGACCATCAAATGATCGACAAGATGAAGTTGTGAGTCCATCTGGACATCATAATTTCTCTTATCCGGCTAGGACTCCGCCTCCACAGGGTGCTGTTTCTCCTCAGCACGATGGGCCACAGCTCGGGATGTTCTCGTACGAGGATGTTCCAGTGCCCCCTTTTCCAGGCAATGTGCAAGAGCCGCGCTCGCGGTCTATTCCAAGAGTCCCTCTTCCCACTTCTGTTGGTACTCAAGATTTTGCCAACGGGGCCCATGACACAAATCAAAGCTCTTATCAGCCATATCGCAATAATCTGGGGAGTACACAGAATATTTCAAGGCCGAGACCTCCCACTGAGCCATCACTTGGTCAACCTGGTCTGAACGGGCAACCAGCTCGGGAGCAGCCAGCATACGGTGGGGATCGACCTCAAAGCACCATTCAATCTTTGAAGTTTGCAGCAGCAGGAATTCATGGTGCAGGGGGTCAGTACTTCTTCAGAGAACAAAATATCCGTATTCCTAACTTATTCAGAAACCCTTCGCGGTGCCCTAAACTCCAACATCGACCGTCGCACCGGAGCCTCCGAAGGCCAATTAGCAAAGCACAATGCTGTCCTAGAAAGAGGACGGCAAGAGATTGAGACCGGTCATTTTCAGAGACAGAGCAATAGCTCGCTGGGAAGCAGTTATGTTAGCGAACCTGATGATTTGATACAAACGCCGACGCAAACGCCTGAGAAGAAGAGGGGCTCGTTGAGAAATGTATTGAGAAAGAAGAGTAGAGATCGTGAAGAATTGGGGCCGGTGCAGGAATAGGCTATACGTTGCGGGACAGTTTTAAATGATGGATATGAGTTGATGAATCATGAGGAGTCCAACTGCAGGCTAGGGATTTGTACATATGGTGAGGTGAATATAATAATAAATATACCAGTAGTCGGAATTGCTAGTCCCAGAAATGTATCCAGTCTCTCGAAATCTCAAACTCTTTGACTCGCAGTCGACATCAAGATTTACACTCGATGATCGATGTCGATAAGTTCCTGGCATTGAACCTGGTCCAGAGAGGAAAAGACGGGATCTACCGAGTCGGATCTCCAGATCTCGGAGATTATTCGGATCTAGGAGGTAGGTGACCTCCAGCTCGAGAACAAGCGACCTGTGAGGGAGTTGAAGGTTCCACCATTCAGGCTACGGTGGTACAACAACTCATCAGAATTCAAACTCAAATTCATGTCTCAGAACTCAATGTAACTATATCATGTTCTTCTAATCGTCGTTAGTGTACCCCCATTTCCTGATCCGAAGTCCACATCGACAGCTACCTACCATGGAATTTGAAATCGCCCCCGACTACACAGCCTCGCTGGACCAAGATGTGAAGCCGGTTCTGCTTCAAAGTCGCCCTTGTTCGAACACATTCGCACCCTCGGCGTCTGTTCACGGGGCTTCTCATCCCTCGCGGCAGGACAACCGTGACTTGGGTATACCACTCAAGTCTTATATTGCACTTGGAGTCATCGCGTCCTCAATTTCCGTGTCTGCAGGTGTAGAGCCATCATATGCATGGACCGAGATCCAAGACCCAACTTCCTTTTCTCCATCTCTCTCTGGCTCCTTCCTCAAGAGCGTCCAAAAACTTTACAATGCGAACTGGATCCGCGCTACACACACTATTGCCCCATTCAGGATGGTGCTTTTCAGATTCTATCTGCTGCCAGATGATGTCGCGCAAGCAACAGTAGATCGCGAGAGCAAAGCACTGCGCTCATTACTGGCAGAACTTGCATCCAAATGCAACGTTTCAACTTCTCTCTGGGACGCTCAAAGCCCCGACTTGACCAAGAAATTTGACGTTTGGGCTACCGGAATTGACAGGTCTTTATTCTGGATGTTCAACCAATTGCCTTCACCGGATCCGAATGACGAGGACATCAATGATCGTTATTCCAGAATCGCTCTGAACGAACTCCTGGATGATGAACCACAAATGCCAGGCTTGAAAGCGAAGTTATATGGATATCAAGCCCGTTCAGCTGCATTGATGATCCAGAAGGAGACATCGCTCAAAACTCACCTGGATCCGCGCTTTGAGGAGCGAACGGGCCCTGATGGCAATCACTTTTACTACAACGCGCAGGAGGCCACTTTTCGCAGGGAGGCTCCACAGTATGAATCAATTCGAGGCGGGATTTTGGCGGAGTCTATGGGCCTGGGGAAAACAATCATGTGCTTAGCATTGATACTTGCCACAAAGCATCATCTCCCTCGAGTTCCGCATCATCGGATGACCGGACCTCGCGTCCGTGAACGAGTTGGTACATTGGCCCAGATGGCAGCAGCTACAGCAAACAGTGCAGCGGTGTCGTTGAAAGCACACTTCCGATGGGTTCCTCGGTTCAGAGACATTGACATGAGTTCCATTGGCGCGCAAATCGATAAAGAACGTGCGGGCTATGAAATTCCATCTCAGCCTCGACGATCTGCCCGCCGAAACGTAGACCTTCCGCCACCGCGACAGATTGCTCTGTGCAGCGCGACAATTATTGTCGTTCCACGAAACTTACTTCATCAATGGAAGGCGGAAATTCAAAAACATGTTATGGAAGGTGAGGACGGACTACGCGTTTTGGTAGTGGAAAACAACAAGGATCGGCTGCCTTTAGCAAGGCAATTGATGGACTATGATGTGATCTTGTTCAGCAAACCCAGGTTCGAAGCGGAAGTGAAGGATGGAGCAGATGACCAAGGAAGGAGCGCAACAAATATTCGTGCAGGATGCCTGTGTCCTTACATTGGCGCCAGCCGAATACGAGATTGTTCTTGTTTTAAGCCCGATGACGTTTACCGCTCCCCATTGAAGCAACTGCATTTCCTCCGCATTATTGTTGATGAGGGTCACGAATTCTCCTCGACAGCTACTAATGCAGTAAAGGTGGCCACCGAACTAGTCACAGCAGAAAGAAGATGGGTTGTGAGCGGAACTCCAGCAAAAGAAAGACTTTTCGGAGCTGATGTTGATCTAGCTTCAAACGTTGAAGCCGAAGAGCTAGCACCATTGCTGGAACAAGAAGCAGATACGACAACGCCATCTTCCAACTCAATAGCAACTGAGGAGAGACTCATAGCTGCTCTAGACCGACGAAAGCTCTTCTCCAAACCCGAAGAATTGAATGGCGCAGCTAAAAGTTTAGGGATTCTTGCTGCCAATTTCCTCGGTGTCCGACCGTGGTCTGGTACAGAGAATGTGAAGAAGATTGAATGGGAGGACTACGCCTTTCGTCACGAATCGAAGGAACGTACTTACAGTGCCTTTTCAAGATGTATGGAGACGACATTGGAGAACTTGGTCGTAAAAACACGGCCAGAGGATGTGAGCAAAGACGTCACGCTGCCACCTTTAGATCACAAGGTCAAATTCCTTGAGCCCTCCTTCTATGACACCTTGACCATCAACCTCTTCATCCTGGTCATCACAGGAAATGCGGTCACAAGTGAAAGAGAGGATGCCGATTACTTGTTCCACCCAAAAGCCGTTGCGGCGCGTCACAGCTTGATCCAAAATCTGAGACGAAGTGCCTTCTTCTGGACAGGTTGGACTTCTGAGGATGTCCAAGGTGCCATAGATACTGGAGAACGCTATCTTCTGAAAGAGGGTACGAAAGCCTCCGAAGACGATCGACACACGTTGAAAGGGTGTCTTGAATTTGCCAAAATGGTTCTCAACTCCCACTCCTGGAACGCTTTGAGCTTAACCCATGAGCTGGGGATCTTCGTTGACTCGTGGTTGGAGGGAAGCATGGATGACTTGTCAAGTAGGTCGACAAATGCATGGTCATTGAATGGGGATGACAGGCCTTCCATGATAGGTGGAACACAGCTCAAATCTGCTCAACAGCTCATCAATGATCAATTGTTTGAAGAGAATCCAGCGGAAGGTCTCGAAGAACTCGGAATCGCTGAGACGACGGA
This sequence comes from Venturia aucupariae, assembly GCA_003693225.1. Classification (NCBI taxonomy): domain Eukaryota; kingdom Fungi; phylum Ascomycota; class Dothideomycetes; order Venturiales; family Venturiaceae; genus Venturia; species Venturia aucupariae. The sequence continues at coordinate 33,922 of QWZN01000207.1, read as the reverse complement.
AGTCATTGCAGCTGGTAAGCAGGAGCGAAAGACAAATGCCAAGCGGAAGAAAGACGACAAGGTAACCAAAATCGGAGTTCCATTATCTGGGCTTCAAGGAGGAGATAAAATGAACAGCAAATTCTCTTCGTTAAAGAAAAGGGGAAGAGCTGGGCTCAAAGGCAGCAGAAAAAGTGGGAACAAATCGACTGCGTCAACAGAGTCAACGACACGAACCACCAATGAAAATTCCCCTGCTTCAGCGGCCGAAGTCACGATCACGAAAGTCACAAAGCGCAAGCGGTCAGACTCCATAGACCAGCGAGACCTTCCTCCCGACTCGCCACTTGCGAGGCCGTCTATAATCGGCACAGTCTCCAGCAAAGTTAGCTATTTATTGAGTCGAATTATGGCATTGCAACAGGAGGAGAAGATCCTGATCTTTTATGATTCCGATAATACGGCTTGGTATCTAGCACAATGCCTCGAGCTCGTGCATGTCAAGCATTTGATTTATTCACGGCATCTCAGAACAGATTTACGTTCAAAGTACGTCGTTACATTCGACACTGACGACTCTGTTCGAGTGCTCCTCATGGATCTGGCTCACGGAGCTTGGGGATTGAACATTAATAAGGCTTCGAGAGTATTCTTTGTCAATCCTCCTTTCAAACCGCACACTGAAGCACAGGCCATTAAACGTGCCCATCGTATTGGGCAAACCAAGCCAGTCTTTGTCGAAACTTTGATATTACGCGGTACAGTTGAGGAGGCCATCTATGAGCGAAGTAGAGCGATGACGAGAGAGGAACATGACCAGGCTGGAAAAGAGATCTCCGACGACAAGGGCGTGGCTGAGATTATCCAGAATGCGAAGAGAATAGATATACGGGCTGAAGATGGCGTTGGTTTCGGACAAATGGCTCCGCTGGAAACTCCGTTGCAGATTTTTGGCAGGCTTGGAAGAGGTGATCTGAAGATTGAAGGCATCGATAAGGTTGCGGATTCCAATTCTGGTCAGGAGACAAAGAAGAGTAAAAAGAGGCAGAAGAAGGTTAAGGAGTGAGGAACTTGCTCTTATGGGCACTGGTGGCTTTTGAAGCGCTATTTGGAGAAACAAGTCTGCTTCCCTACACACAGCGGGCCATGATGGGAAGAATCTATCTGGCGTTGGCGTTTTGCTTTCTCTCATGCTGAGGTGAGGTCTGCGCGGCGAAAGGATGACAAGGAGCTCCAATCGTTTGAGATACACCATGGGCAGGCAGCGTTAAGATATAATGCAACGGAGGATGCAACAATCAGAATATCTGAGGAGCAAAAGCTCACCAAACAACCTCCTCCTTTCGGGATTGGGTGTATGACTACGAAACTACTCAGTAGTCTACTTCGTCTTGTGCTTACCTTGTTCTTGTCATTCAAATTGTTGTATGCCTTTTAGCCTGCCTTATCGTTTTTCTTGTCTTCTTATTACCAAGTACTTGGTTCTTCTTGTCTAACCTTTTCGGTTCCGTTATTACTTTCTATCTGACTCTGATTCGGATGAGGAGGTCTTAACTACTACGTTATATAGAATTACTCTTACTATAGTCCTTCCCCTTAGAAAGGAGCCTGGGGCAAAGTAGGGTATATAGGGGTTGTGAGCTTTACGACTATAAGGCTAAGTCTTTCGCTTGGAATCGATCTATAGTATATTCTCGATACTACTAGATATTCAGAATAGGAAAGAGAATAATATTGGGCTACCCTATCTACTGATTGCATGTTCTATTCTATCAGCGCAGTTGTGAAAGACACGTACTTAGCTCTGTTCCCCAGCAAGCACCACCCTCGTGATATCCACGTGATACATAGACCTCCAAAAAGAATCCAAATCTTCTTCGAGGTCATCATAGAAGCAACCCAAACCCATCGATCATTCTTACCCGCAAATAACATCTTCGCATCTCACAAGGCCACACCATCTCCGTGCTCTAACCTCAATACTGCCAACATCCAAACCTCAAACCCTCACTCACCCTTCAGTTACCACCACCACCAACGCCATAAAAAAAATGAAACTCAACGAAACAACCTCCCTCACGACCCCAAAAATCCTCCTAGTCCCTTACTCCCCCCACCACGTCTCTCAATACCACACATGGATGCAAAACCCCCAACTCCAAATCCTAACAGCATCCGAACCGCTATCGATAGAGGAGGAATACGCAATGCAGAAAAGTTGGCGAGAGGACGGGGATAAATTGACATTCATAGCGTGTCTACCGAGAAATTCAGAGGGGACATTGGGTGATGAGAAAGTGCCAGTGGTACAGGGCGGCCTCGACGATTCCGATGCCAAAATGATAGGCGATGTGAATTTATTTTTGAGTGTAGACGACGATAACGACGACGACGACCAGAGCCAAAACACCGGTGGAATCAAAAGGGAAAAAGTGATCGGCGAAATCGAAATAATGATAGCCACCCCGTCCTCACGCGGAAAAGGCCACGGAAAAGCAATCCTCCTCACATTCCTCTGGTATATACTCCAAAATATCTCCCCAATCCTCCTCGAATACTCCAAAACCGCAAACGCATCACTGAAATACCTCTGCGTCAAAATCGACGCCGAAAATCAAACAAGCATAAATCTCTTCGAAAGAATCGGCTTCACGAAAACATCACCACATCCAAATTACTTCAATGAAGTTGAACTGCGATTATCACCATCAGATGCAGCTTTAATACTCAAGGATATGCAGGAGAAACCAAGTATAGCATTATACAGACTCCCTGCTGCGTCGACAAAGAAGGAAGCGCCATAAATTCGCTACTACCCTTCATGATGGAGACTAGAATATTATACAGCGCTAGACCCGCTTCTATTTGCCAAAACCCTTCTACACCAATGCTTTGATGCATGAACCGACCCGTGTGATGATAGTGCCGTGACTATTTATAGCTTCTGGTATTCGAGCTTGCCCTCCAGTTTCTTTGATTCAGCCATCTTGCGCACGGCTTTGTTGAAATCGTCTTGGTTGATGGCGTCTCGGTAATCTTTGATTGCGAAGAGACCGCTGTAATGTGTTAGCGAATGAACTTGGAGAACGTTCTGGAATCCTGGAATTAAAGAAAACTCACGCTTCTGTGACCACATTTCGTAGATCAGCACCGTTAAAGCCATCGCTCATCTTGACCACGCTCTCGAAATCGATCTCGCCCTCCGTTTGTACACCTTGCGCGTGAATCTTCAACACCTCCAATCGCCCAACCTCATTTGGCAAGGGGATCTCTATCTTCCTATCCAGTCGTCCCGCACGGAGAAGCGCAGGATCGAGAGTATCGGGTCGATTCGTGGCCATGATGATCTTGGTCTTTCCTAAGTAGTCGAATCCATCAAGCTGATTTAGCAGCTCCATCAACGTCCGCTGAATTTCTCGATCTGCCGATGTTCCTTCCGAGAACCTACGACCACCAATAGCATCGATTTCGTCCATGAAGATGATACAAGGTTCGTGCTCCTTTGCATAGCCAAACATCTCACGAATGAGACGCGCCGACTCACCAATGTACTTGTCAACAATGGCCGAAGAGACAACCTTGAGGAAATTGGTCTCCAGACTGCTCGCCACAGCACGAGCCAAAAGAGTCTTTCCGGTTCCGGGTGGTCCATAGAGCAACACACCCTTTGGCGGCTTGATCCCAACCCGCAGGAAGAGTTCGGGGTTCTTGAGTGGTAGCTCAATGACCTCACGCAGCTCTCGTATCTGCTCGTTGAGACCACCAATACCGCCGAAACTGACTTGTCCGGGATCCTCCAGAGACATGTTGTAAACGAGGGGATCGACTTCGCGGGGAAGCATGCGCATTATCGTGAGAGTGGTCATGTCGAGCGCGACTCGTGTGCCTTGTTTGAGTTTGGCCTTGTCGACCTTTGACCGGCAGCCAACAACGTATCGGGGTCCGGAGGATGCTTTTACGATGACTGTGGATTTGTAAGTCCATACAATTGAATTGACAGCCAGATGATAGCCTACATCTCTCATCGTCTAACTGCTTGAGTACTTCGCCTATTATCTGTCCTACACTCTGTAACGCCTTGATGTTGTCCTCTGAGATGTCGTAGTCTCTAGAGAGGCCCTTGATCTCCAAACGCAATGCCTTTAGCTTGGCCTCCCACTCTCTTGAATCCAGTAGCTTGTTCTTGTATTCTTCGAGAGCATGAGCCCTCTCGGGGTCCGTCGAGCTCATGTTTGCGGTGATGTGAGATGTGGATGGAAGCGGGTGGAGGTATTTGAGGAGAGGTGAATTTGAGACGATGGAACAGTATTATCGGCGAGTTGATGGAGGTTGGGTGGAATGTAGTTGTTCTTGAATGTAGTTGTTCTTGAATGTAGTTGTTCTTGAATGTAGTTGTTCTTTGATGAAGCTCAAGTCGCCGCGTTGCAGCACTCAGCCTAAAGCGGCGTATGCACGTGATACGGAGAGCGTTACATAAACAGACAACTGTACAGATGTCTTACATTTCACTTCCTCAACAATCTGAGCTTCATTAGACTCTCTGATTGTTGCTACCAAAACCTCGACATTCGATCCGGTTCCTAGCCCAGCATAGCCTTTGCCTTCTCATTTGTCATGGGCTTCTACTTCCAAAGCTCTGCATTGATCAATGCGACCATGTTATCACCCCAAGCAATCCTCTTCAGCGTGAGATTGGCAAGATCTGAGCTGGTCACTTCTTTACAGCATCCGCAAGCTATTCGCGAAGAGCTAGGGACTTATCTAAGACAGTCATCAAGGGCGGCGAGATGCAGATGAATTGCTCTTCTTTGACTTCAGGTCTGGCCATAGCTAGTCGGTGAAGTTCAGAGAGAAATTCACCGACCTCACAAACGCAATCCCCCAGCCTCTAGCAATTGATTCTGCCACAACCTTAATGATCTCGCTCTCATTGAGTAGACGAGAGAACCAGCCTGGAAGTGCCTCGAGGAGAAATGAATCATTGAAATCACAGCGGTTGCGTGGTGGAAGAAGGAGAGCAAAGGTTAGAGTCTGTCATTCAGCATTTGAACTGATACTAAACTGTGTGTCCGGCGCATCTCCTATATTCGATAGACCTCCGTGTATAGTTGCACGACATACAAGTCCAAGAATATCACTTCTCTATCAATTATCGGCCTCTTCATCCTTCCTTTCAATCCAAGAGAAGTCACGATGGGGTGTATGAACCAGACTTCCTCTTCTGGTCACGATCACCAGCAGTAAATCCACTGCCTTGAATTTTGTCCGGGTCGAGCTTAATTATGGCATCGAGTATGCGCTTCCCGACCATGAGAACGCCCAATACGGTTACTACTTCTCGTTCTCTAGGGAAAACGAGGGAGCAGAGAGTGGGTCTTGGGTCCTTCTCGGGGTGTGAAAGCATTGTATTCCTTGCAATCGTTGCGTAGGTATCGAGACTGTGCATTGCGATAGGCATAAGAGGTGTTATGATGCCAATAATATCTGCTCCCACTTTGCGAGTCGCTAAGAGGCGTTCAGATTTTAGTGCAGCTCTGAAATTGGCAGGGTGTTCGGGATGTGCCATCAAGGGACTGGTAGTCAAAGGCCAACTTTCATAAACCAAGATTTAACAGACACGACTAAGCTGACCAAAATATCAACATTATCTTCGCGCAAGCAATGGAAAACTCTCAAGGCAATGATGTTATTCAGACAGTTCCATGCCGAAGAAAGAAAAGCCTTAACATCATATCAAGAAAACCCAGCTATTTATCCTTCCACTCATCCCTAATCGCCACAAGCGTTTCTCCAGGCGTTACATTGACCTGACACTGGCACGCATCCTCCCCTTAACTCCTTCCTGAGCTCTATACACAATTAGCTACATTTCAAACTCCAACCATTGAAGATACAAAAAGCATACCTGCACGACACCTACATAAGCACATCAAGCACAAACCTCATCAAATTCCCCCCTTGATCTTTAGGCCCCTATATTCCACCTCATACCTTCGACCTTCTTTCCGACCGGCCTCTTACACGCCTGAAGCAAAACTAATCCATCCATCCACAGCGTATCAAAATTCTGCTGAAAATTCCCCGTTATGTGTCTTTCCAATACTGATTAACTTATGATTCGACATCATAGAGCAACAAGACAATGATTGCGAACTCGGCTCTTCTTGGAGGTCATGTAGTTTCTGGCTGTGGAGACAGTTTTGGTCAACTTGGATTTCACTATCTTTATCATGAAAGACACATGTTAGACACTTTTCTTGAGATATAGCTGCTTTCAGAGTAAGCTCAGACGGATTTCTGGCCAGAAGATGCTTTTCTTGAAGGTATTAGACGATGAAGAGGGGGGAGCGGTCGTGGTTTTGAAGGCAAGGATGTAAGCACTCATAAAGTGCAGACAGGCTAGCGGAGACATCATCTCCTCCGCTTCAAGTGCTCAACAACATACATCCCCTTCCCATCAGAATTCATTAAGGACTGCGGCAAGATTCATGTACACTACCCGATATTATTGGATTGATTATTGCAGGTAATAGTATTGTTCTTCGGAACGAGGTAGTCGAAAGTACGTCGCCTCCTAATTAATTGTACATATATTGAGAATTCACTTTGTGTGTATAGACGGTACTTGAATGCGTTGAATATCTGAACTGACCGACTTCAGGACGCAAATGGATTCCCAAACACCATCTTTGCTTGATAATCATCATGTCTTGATTACGGGGGGGTGTGGCTTTCTCGGATCATGGCTTGTACGGCAGTCACTCGAGAAGTATCCCGATGCAAAAATCACCGTTCTCGACATTCACAAACCAGCCTCATGGACGTCGCCTAGCCCCAATATCGAGCTCATAGAAGCAGACATTACAGACGAACTACAAGTTCTATCCAGCTTCGAAAGTGTAAAGCCTACCGCTGTCATACACACCGCAGGTTATGTCACAGTAGGAAGCGCACGACACAATCCGAGCAAGGAGATCCGAGCTCGAACATTTAATATCAACGTCAACGGCACTCGAAACGTGCTCGAGGCTGCGAAAACTGTTGGAGTCAAGAATTTCATTTACACAAGTTCATGTACCGTTGTGATGGACGATAAAACGCGCAATCATCCTAACGAGACCGAGAGTACTCCAACTGGCCATGCTACTTTGATATATGGACAGTCAAAGGTTGCTGACTTTATCGTCTCCAATATATCAGACATTGCACTGACTTTCTCAATTAGACCGAAGCAGAGAATCTAGTTCTCGCGGCAAATACATCCTCTTTCAGAACAACAGCTCTGAGGCCAGCCGTTATCTTCGGCCCTGGCGATTACAACTTCCTTCCAAGCGTCTACCAATGTATCGCCAGAAATGAAACTCCTTGGATTATTGGTGACGCAAACAACCTATGGGACTTTGTATACGTCTCTAACGTGGCTGATGCGCATGTTCTCGCCCTGGAAAATCTCCTCACCACTGGCACAGCAGCTGGTGAAGCGTTCTTCATTTCAAATGGAGAGCCAGTCACCTTCCGCGCTTTCTGTCTCGCAGTGTGGGCAGCTTTTGGACATGTACCGAAGTTCGAGGTGAGTATTCCTGCTGGAATGGCACATTGGATGGGTTGGGCGTCAGAATGGGTGGACTGGTTGAAAGGGAGTGAGGGTCCCTTGACGCGAGGAAGCATCAAAGATGCTACGCAGACCGAGTATGTCAGTATAGCTAAGGCGAGAAGAATACTGGGATATGAACCAAGAGTACGATTGCCGGAGGCGGTGAAGATAAGTTGCCAGGTAAGCAAGACATCAATGTAAATAACGAGAATAGAGCTGACCATCGTAGTACATACTCGCGGAATTGGATACCACCACCCAAAAGTAGAGCTGATCTTCAGAAACGGCGCGTTCTTAGCTCCGATCGATTCATCCATTAGCATGAGATGTTTCCTACATTCACTTTGTGGGTAGCTTGCAAATGACCATTGCCAGCGCACGACCTTGTTATTCATGTTGGGACTGTTCAAGGGTGAACGCTCTACCTCTATACTGAGTCCACGCGACACAATAAACACGTCTATCACACGGGTATATTTTAACACGAGATTTCCTTTAAAAGGAATTCTTCCAAGCATATTAATCCCCATTCAATCATCACAATCATCCATCAACAAATATGCAGCCAGAACCACCAGAGTTCCAAGTAAGCGAGAAAGTTACCTTCAAGCACATCAAGAGGGAATCCGAAAAGACAACGTTCACCAGACAAGTCGGTACAGTAACATATATTCGATGGATCACGCCATTCTACGAATTCACGCTCTCGGGCGAGCATGTCGATGCTGGTAGATGGTATAAACAAACCGAGCTCGACAAATACAAGAAAGGTGACGAAGTCGCAAATCGCGCCGCTGAAGCCGAAGTTCTGTCCACCACACGTAGTGCCCTCGAAAGCGCAAGATCAGGGTCAGAGAATTTACGCAAGCAAAACGAATCTCTCTCCGTGATAATGACAGGACAAGCGGCAGATCTCACTACAGCCCGGGCCCTCATCAGCGACCTCGAGGGATCTGAAGGAAATGCCAGATCTGCAATAGAGGTGATAGATGCATCACTCCTGCAAGCATACCAAGACCTCGAAGCCGCACGCGTGGAGGTCGAATCCTGTAAAGAGCAAATTGGCACCCTTTCCAACGTCGCTGACCTCGGAGCCGAGTTAGCGACTGCTCTCGCTCAGATTGCTGAACTGGAACCGTTGCGCGAGCAACTTGCCACTTTGGCCAAGGCCTTAGAAGGACATGATGCTGTGAAAGCTGAATTGGAGGCTGCTCGTGATAGAATTATCGAACTCGAGAAGCAGGTGGCGGGTCGCGAAGAGTTGGAAGCAATCGTTCAGCGCCTTGAGCGGCTTGCCTTGGCATCAGTTGCTCCCACATCCGATGCTGGGAGCTAGCAGCAGAAAAGAACAAAGGTAGATGTACGGGCCACTCAGCGGGCCATAGTTGACTTGGCTCAATTTGTGAGTGGAAATAGGTGGACTTGGAAATTCCCCATATCGGCTGATGCTGGGAGTGATGTCAATTCCACTACGGACGGGAGAATGCGTTGCATACGTGTGAGCACGCAAAAAATGCCCAGAGATATGTAATACACCAAGAAAATCTTCAGCTTCCAGCCAACGAAAACGTGACCTAATCAATTGTCTTCTGCTCAATCGCGTCACTACCCAGTATTCTCCCTAGCACACCTAAGCGCAACATCCAAACTGATGTGAAATAGAGGCCTATTGACACCAATAATAGGCGCCTTTTCAACCCCAATCCTCTCCGTCATAACAGAACCACCTTTGTCGTTCTCAAAAGAAATCCTGTCTCTTGCCCACCTCTCAGTTCCAGCTTCAATATCCTCACTCGTAGCCACGGCAGGCTGCGATCGACTCTCACGCGAATCATGCCAAACCTTTCCCATCTCAACATCTTTACTCATCCTCTCTTTTCTTCCTTTCTTCCCTTCCTCCTCCTCCTCACCATTCTGAGTAGCAAGTTCCGCAACACCATGAACGCCCTTCCACTTCTTCGCCTCTCCACCCCCCGCATTCTCAGTGTGATTCGGCACACCAAATCCCGCCGCCCCCAATGCCCTCTTCGTCCATCTACTCTGTATATTAGCAAAATGCCACTGTACCAAATCCGGACTAGCGTGTCTATCAAGCGCCTTCCTCGCATCAACGAGTAACTGCACACTCGTCAAATCAACTAAATTCACAGCCGAGAGATCCAGAATCACTGCTTTTAATGTCGGCTTAGTATCCTCATCTTGCACTTCATCGTCGGATCTGTTATTTTTACTGCCAAAGCCGTTGAGGTGCGGATCGTTCCAGGGACGATCGGCATTGCTTGATGCTGTTGAGGGAGTGGTGATGCGGGTGTGAGTGGTTATGTGTGTGAGGAAATGGTCGATGTAACTGTTTGCGTTTGTGTAGTTGAAGTCTTGGGAGAAGCGGTAGATGAAGATGCCAGTTCCGGGTTGGGTTATTTTAATGGAGGGGTTGGAACCGTCTTCATGACCGAGGGGGAGGAAGACTGTTCGTAGCGAATCTAAGTCTAGTGTGTTTTTGGATTGAATTGTAGAGTTAATGGAGGTAACAGAACCAGATGGACCCATGTCATCGTTCTTCTTATTGTTCTCGTTGGTCGGGGTTTTCAGTTGCAATGCAACTGTGCCCATGAAGCGACCGCGGGCCTTGAACATGCGGAAGAGGAGGAGAGTGGCTGACAAGCCGATCATGGCGAAGACGCCGTGCTCAATGCTGCTAAAGAGAATGACTACCAATCCGATAACGAAGATGATGAGATCCTGTCATATAATCAGCAGCTGTATGGGGCTACTCGAGGAAGGTTCATACCGTGGGAGATATTTTCCAATACATGATCAATGTACTTGGGGGTGTAATCAAATCACCAACTGCATGAACGATGATTGCAGCGAGTGAAGAGTTCGGTACGTAGAAGAAGACTGGTGTCAAGGCATATATGGCAAGTAGGACCAGTCCAGCAGAAATCACCCCAGCGAATGGTGTCTTGACGCCAGCTTTAGACTTTATAGCTGTGCGAGAGAATGAGCCTGTCTTTGGTGATGTCAGCTAGAAGCCGGGGCAAATTTGAAGACGCAAACTTACAGCTGGGAATGCACCGATAAATGGCCCAAGAATGTTGGAGACACCTATGGCCAAAATTTCCTGAGAAGGGTTTATAGTGTAGTTATTGATCCTACCAAAAGACTTGGCAATTGAGATGTGCTGAACGGCAGTACAGTCAGTAGATGTCACGACAACATGCATCACAGTCGGCTTACCTCAATCAAGAGCACAATGAAGGTCGCAGGAAGAGATGGAGCCAGGGCATTGATCAGATTCATATCCATCTTGGGCAAGGCAGCATCGCGGAAACCTGACATTGTTAGTGGATTAACATTGTGATTGAGTCATGAAGACCTACCACTCGGTACAAAGCCAATGAGTGAGAATTTTGGCCTTTGTCGATGGTTACGATTGACAATGAAACTTATCAGTGTGAATAAGAGAAGGATAAAAACTGTTCTCAGACAAGACAGGAAGAAGAATAGCTTGCTTCTTGTCGGCCACTTCTTGGACGCCCATTCACAGGTGAGCTTGATCGCATAAAGACCCACTAACGCCGAGACCCCGGTGACAGCATCCAATCTCACAGTGTGCATATGCGTGAAGATGTGAATGAAAACAAGATAGGCAGCATCGCCAGATTCTGCGCCTTTCATTCCCAACATAGTAGGAATTTGGCCGAGACTGATGGTGATGCCTGAGCCGGTAATGAAGCCACTCACGGCAGGCAAAGCGATGAAGTCGACCAACCAACCAAGACGTAGCAAACCAACAAGAGTTACCAAGCAGCCAGAGAGAAGCGCAAGCGCAGATGCAATCACATATCTGTGATACTCTTTCGGAAGAACCTCTTGTGCCTCTGTGAGAGCTGCCCCAATCACCATCGAGAGGACAGCTACGGGGCCGATATTGATATCTTTCGAGGTCCCGAAGATCCTGGATCAATTAGTGAGAAAAAGGAAGATTGATATTGGGCGACACATACCAGTAAACCAAAGCACCCATGAAAGAGGTATAGAGGCCAAACTGAACGGGCAATCCAGCCAACTTCGCGTAAGCCATACCTTGAGGTATCACGACCAAGCCAACCGTGATACCGGCAATCATGTCTCCCACTAACCATCGGAGGTTATAAGAGAATATCCATCTCGAGAATGGGAAAAGGCTCGACAGATAGTCGATGGACTGTTTTCCACTGGGTGTAACTTCTCGCAGCCACTCCCCGACCGTCGGATCGTGCTCGATATAACGTGAAGTTCCATCGTCTTGATCAAACAATACTGGTGTGTCTGCTGGTGTTTTTGACCGCCTTAATTTATGAGGAAGGAGGGACTTGAAGTTCGGCATATTGAAGGCGATGGCGAAGATCAGGCTGCAGCTGTCAACAATACGCGGGAAAATCAAGTCAGCCGTGATGGACTATGACATCAGGCGAACGCTTTCGAGGAGATATGATACAAAACGAACGTGAAGGCGAACAGAAAAACGTGTGGCGACAAAATGCCCTTGGGCACGAGCACAATGGATATATGGCACACTTACCACTAACTCCAGTACACGATCCATAGCTGTAACGTCAATCTCGGTGTAGTGAGTGTCCCTGACAAGATTTCAGGACGAACACTCTGACCGTTGAATGCTGTGTCCCATACAAGACCAGACACATGAGGCTCTATGATCTTCGTGCGCTTGGAAAACTGATCAACAGCTGTAGCCATCTCAGGTTAATTCTAGGGGCTCAAGGATGAATCTAGGCAAATAGAATGGTGAAAGTCCCTAGTGGATAATATCGGGAATAATACAAGCAACCGATCGACAAGATGATGCGGGATAGTGCAGTCGGATATGTGAAACATGAGCGATTCGTGCTGGGTACAAGCTTTGGCTTAAACAATATAAGTGGCCGACACGAAACAAGCTTTCGTCTCCGCTTAGCCGTCAAGGATAGGGCAATCCCGTCGCTTGAGCCTCCATTGTTGATGATCAGAATAATGGAATAATGTTGACCCTCCTTTTTAGATTGGCTGAATCTGTTCGCTGCTTGGGATGGCAATCAAGTTTCATTGCTGACTCGGATGAAAACACGTTATACCGAGGTATCGGTGTGCTGATCCGCCAGTCAAAAACGGCGGTTTTGTGTCTTTCGCCGTATTTGTCGAGCAAAACCATGGTTATCGTCGTCGCAATACGCGCGTGCATTTGAATACTATTAATCTGCATTTTGATAAATGATCAGAAGATGAATGCTCGAGGCGATAGACTTCGTACCTTGATGCACCACGCCCAGCTCAATATTGGGGCCGGTCAACTTGGAAATGCTGAACTCATCATGTCTATCTGCAATGGAACTTGGTACCGGTCGGTCCATTTCGACTGCGACAATATCGCTGTCATGTCGACGCTAATCAAGCGGGAGGGCGTGCTGTTCAGATCGTCAATTCTTAGGAATTCTTGGTGTTCAGAGCTTGATGGGACCGTATGATGTTAGCGCGGTAAAGCTTGCAAAGAGAGATCAATGTTAGGACAAGTCAAGCCAGTGAACATGAACTGTATCCGAGGATAGCAACGGAGACCGAAGAAATTCCGGAGATTAATAGCAAAGACAGTATCCAAGACTCCCTCAACTCGTCTGATACCCACTATTCGGGACATTCTCTTCTCCAGTCGATCGATTCCATTCAGTCTTTCGTCAATATGATCCATATCGCGAGTGTGGTCTTTCATCCATCTAAGAACTGTCAGTACACTTCAGACTCCAGTGAGAGATGTGATCACTTGCACAGAAAGCTCAGCCATTTGCATGCCAGTTCTGCGAATTTCCCATCGATTTTCAAAAGATCAACGATGCTCATCTCTATGACGCGAATCAATGCCATCTTTTCCTCCTCTCGGCCAAGAGTTCCTTCTCTTTCTCTAAAATTGTTTCTTAGCTCTTCTTAAGTGACTTCTCTCCTCGTATAGACCTTGTCAAAGATTGCCTATATAGTCGTGGAGTTCAGTAGGAGCGGACCAACGGGTATGGCTGTAGAAAATAAAGTTAGCCAAAGTCTTGAGATAGCTGCTTCGTAAGTACCTACAGGTTGCCCCAGAGAACCCGGACATTTGTCGCAACAGTGAAAGCGACAATATGAATCAGTGTTCGGTCCGTTATGATACTATACATCTACGCAAGAAGCCAAGAAGCCTTTCCGTCCCCTGGGGACAGGTATGCTGGTCTTAAGCATTCTGGATCCCAACAACTCCATGAAGCTGGTAAGTTGAAGTTCACTTCACGTACAGGACACGGAACCGATGATGCTCGACGCGAGAGAGACAGGTGTTCAGGTAGATTGAGTGGAAATGGTAACTTAATAGGACAGCAAAGTTCCAGGTCAAGGAAGTCGTATTTACTTCCCTAACAACTCAAGTATTCCGAGATGCAAACCTCACAGGGACGCTAGCGAAGGGATGTTACCGTAATGGCTGATGTGCTCCTAATTATTTAGATTGCCGGACGCGTTCTTATCAATTGGCTCCAGACGCGTAAAGATATCGCAAGACATCGTTCGACTGGCAGAGGCTATTCAGATCAGCGACATGGCATAGACTGGAAGATACAATGATGATGGCTATGTTTTGTGTTCGACTTGCGAGGGAACGAGGTCGGGGCGACGTGGTGAGGAATCCTGGTTAGATGCACGAGTCATGTAAGGATTTCTCAGCGACCGGACAGACCTCCGACAACTTACTACTGCTCCTAAACATCATGTTAAAAATAGTCATATTGGTATACACAAGGAGATAGCCGCACATTTGCTGTGTGCTTCTCACTGCATTCTTCTAAGGAATTTTCATTTGTCATTATCACCACTGGGAAAGCTTAAAAATTAGAACATGAAAGTGCTCAACAGTTTTGTACTGATATGGATGGATTTTAAGCAACTAAATATAAGGAGTGACCAATCTCAACCGAGTAGAGAAGCTACAATCATTATGCCAATGGATTCGAAGGAGGGACGAGAGACAACATTCGCGCAATTCCAGATACCGCCCCTTAACTTTCTGCCGGACTTTCCGACACCATCACCTACCCTTCAGCTCTCTAATCAATGGCCCAAGATAGCAAACTAGTCGCACCTCTTCCAGGATACGAAGTATTTGATCTGGAACTTGGTGACCTGGGAATCAACACCTGCAACTGCTGAATCGACCTTTGCCTTGCATTTGACACTGATTTGAGAGTTGCTAACGAAAGTAGGACCTTTAGCACCGCATTTAGCCCAGATAAGTGTTTCAGTGGCGACTCTACTTGTTCGAAGATAATTGGCATCGAGTGCTCCGGTGACCGATACAGCACTGGTCATCTACAAGTATGGTCAGCATGTACAATTTCCAAATGGGCTGTCAAGCGTCTCGGCATACCTGATTTTGATCGCCGGAGAAGAAATTGGTGGTACTGAGAGTGGTGCTGCAAGACTGGTCTTGCGCTATGTATCCCCTGTAGTCGGTAGTGGCAAGGGTATAGCTCCAGCCTTGCGGGTAGAACAAATTGAAGAACACTTGGCAGTTCTTACGAGCCTCGACAGCTGAAATGAGGGGACCTGTCGAAGCAATATACTTGTCGAAGCCAAAGGTCACAGTCTGACCGTCATCACTGAGAAGAGTTGCCACACTACCCTGCGGGCATCCCGATCCTGAGAGTTTTATATCTTTGTGTATGTCAGCTCATGGTCTTTGTGAAATAGCGAATACGAACCCTTGATACTGACAGTGCCGGGTGGAGGATAAGCCGCCTTAGCATCATCAGATGGCTCAGCTGTAGGCAAAGCAGTCGCAAGAGCTGCGAGGAGGGGGACGAAAGTGCTAGAGAAACGCATGGTGGATGAGTTTGATGATTGGGTTTGGTTTGTTTAGATCTTGAGAGTGATTGGAGTGAGAGAAGCTGTTGATCGATGCTATTGCTGGATGGCATGGAGGCCCCCAGGATTTATAGTAATCATGTCTACACCAAGCCTATGTCCGATTCAGCAAAAGTAAGCCCACGATACCGTGATAGGCTAGAAATAATAACATGTCTTGAACGAGAATGCCATTCACAGGGCAAGTTTCCATTATTCAAGAAACTGAACACAACTTCTTCACAGGGCTTGGAGACGGCCCACCGCTCTCTTTGCGAATAGCCCAGTGCTGGCGAGGCCCTCGAGGCTCATGCCAGCCAGGGCCGTGCAAGTAGCACATGCTGCATGTGGAAGGCTGAAGCCGTGTCCTGCTTCCAGTTTGGAGATGATTCATTGGAGATTACAATCGATAGAGCTCAATGCAGTATCCTGGCCCAAGGCAGATGCCGACAGGAAGGTGATCCTCGGGACTTCCACATTATTTGGGGTCCAAGACGCAATTTTTTTTAGATCAAGTCTAAATATCGAGGCAGTGCTGTAGCTCGCGTGGCATATCGTTGAGAGGGTGTTCTTTCCGATGGCTTCTGGCTACGGAAAACCAAAAGACTTTTTCTCCACACATCATGGCCATCGCGTGAGCATTGGACTTGAATTGGGACACTGCATACGAGAGACTCGAACACGAAGTTGTTCGGACGACCGAGCTGGAGTCTTCGGGTGTACGACTCAAGAGCTGTGGAGTAGCGGCACCACATCTCTCCACGGAGTCGTGGTAGTCGAACCCCGGAAACAAGCTCTTGGGGACCTTTGGTCTTTGGTGCACATTAGCAAGGAGCATTACCACCATTTCATAGTGCTGAGCCAAGAAATGGAGCATGTATAGCTACATTACAACCCGAAAAGGCAGGGGCAAGGCAAAAGCTGTATAAAAATTCAGCATGGCAGGTACTGCTCTTGTTGAGGGAGAACAAATTGCTTCGTCATCTAACAACGCCTTCATTGTGACCGACCGGATAAATGAAGAAGCTGAGATGGTGAAAACCAGAGGGGCTCGCTTTGTACGACTCAATCGTGAGTATAGTCGAACAGGTCTGCATGATGCGAGCATTGCTACTTTGAGCCAAGGTCGGCGCCTTTTCGAGTCGCATAAGGACGAAAAACTATTCACTCAGCCTTGCTTTAGTCAAGTCAAGAATAGATAACGTGGTGGAATGAAGGTCCCACGCTTGATTTTCACAGCGACTCATTTGAGAAGCGGCTGGCAATTGTGGTGTCATTTGAGTAACGCTCGTTTCGAAGATGGTTGGACGTTGCGAGTGGTTCTTAGTCGATTTCTCCACCAAGGCTGGGCGTGGACGCAGTGAGATTCAGGTTCAGTTGGGATACGGGTACAAGGCGCATCGGGCGATACAGTCTCACCTGAGGATGCGGTTGTTGGAGGAAGAATAGGGGGACGAAGCTGAGGTCGAGAAGGAACTTGGCGACAAACTGGAGGCACGTGTCTAGAAGCCGAGGCGTTTCCGTATTCGGTATCTGTGATATTGACCTAATGCTCCAAGTTGCCGACACTCCAGCGCTGACAGCCTAGACTCTAGCAGTATGGAGTTCATGGCAAATCTACAGGGCGGGCTCGACGAGCTGAAGCCCTCTTTGTTCGGTATGGCAACCATATAAGACCTCGTAGCGAACAGGACTAACAACAGCCAGAACTCCTGTCAGAACAGCAACTTGCCTCCCTCCTACCACCTTCTATACGCTATGTCCTCGCCGTTGCAACCCATAGACATCCTCGCTACCTTCTCCGTATCCTCAACTCTTTCGATGAGCTCTACGCAGTGCTTATGCTCGTCGTGGAGCGTTACTATCTCAAAACATATGGCGGCAGCTTCACGGAGAACTTCTATGGCCTAAAGCGAGAACGTGTATTGCGCGTCAAAGGCGGCGAGATTCCTCGAGCCCAGCTTGGAGCTGCAGGTCAGGTCCGAGAAACGCTCAAACTGCGCAACAGCGATGTCTGGCGCAACCTGGCTGTCATGGTAGGACTTCCCTACCTAAAGCGGAAACTCGATGAAAGCTACGATATACACGCCGCACATACATCTGTTCTGGGCCCCAGATTCCAGCAAGAACAATTACCACCAGATGCAAGACTAAATGATAGATTTCTGTATTACTACAAGTGGTTTCTGCGGAAAGTGTATCCAAGTTTGAACGCGGCATATTACTTCGCGCTTCTCACTTTCAATCTGGCATATTTGTTTGACACGTCGAAATATCACTCACCCTTCCAATGGTTAGTTGGGACTCGTATACGGCGGTTGGGAGAGGCGGATCACAGAGCAATTGCCCTCGCTACACAAGCAAAACCGCTTTCCGCAGCGCGTCCAGGACAATCAACGAGCATATTCAGTCCTAGAACAATGACCCATGTGGTCGGACCACGATTACTCTCTTCTCTCAGCATTCTTCTCCCAACCTCCATATTTGCCCTCAAGTTCCTCGAGTGGTGGCACGCTTCTGATTTTGCGCGGCAACTTTCTCGGAAAGCGGCAGAGGGGCTGGAATTGCCTCCTCCGATCGTCACCGGTCTTCCACCACCGTCCTCAGTAAGTCTGGCAAAGAGCAAGTCGGAAAAGGCGGGGGTCGAATCGAAACCGAGCCCACCAATCTCGTCCACAACTCTCCTACCTATATTTACCATCCCGGCTCCCACGGCAGAAACGTCACACCTGTGCCCAATCTGCGGCAACGGTATCGTTAATGCGACAGCAGCACCTTCCGGCTACGTCTACGACTACACATGTATACACAAATGGGTAGAGGGTCATCACGAACGGCAGGAAGCCTTCATGGAGGGCATAGCAGGTGAAGAGGGATGGGCCGAAGAGGAGTCAAGCACTGGCGGTGCTAGCAGAGAAGGTCGATGGGAAAGTGGAAAAGGACGTGATCCGATCACCGGGAGGAGGATACTTGGTGGAACGGAACTGCTGAGGCGTGTTATAATATGATGCATGAAGATAGTGGGGAGTGAGTTCTTATTATTATTATGACACCGTGAGTGTAATTTGAAAGCGTTGTTTGATTCGATCATAGCTGGCTTAACGAGGCATTGAAGTCTTCGACAAAATCCGCTTTGGGACTGAGCATATGCTCAGCCTCTTTCCCATTAATCCCAATGTCGCGTTGATCACGAGAAGCGAGGACTTACGAAGCAGGGGGGCCGTCTAGCTTTAGAGAGTCCGACCTGTAGGAGGAGATAGTATAAGAGCTACCTGGTCGCACTATCGACAGCTCAGAACAACTGTTGGCAAGAATGAGACTGCATGCGCTCACATAGATCATCGTATCCAGCGAAAGAAGGTCGGTATCGATACGTGCGTGATTATCAAATTTGTACCCTTCCTTCAAATATCTAAGCTTCGAAGATCTCTAACCATTTCGTATAGTCGACGCTATCTACACAGTTCAATTGGAATTGAGAGAAGGTGGAGATGTGTATAGGATGAGAGAGTATCGAAGCGAGATGATACTAAATCAGTACATCGAATAATACTTAACCAACGATCCTACAACATTCAGATATCCCGGCTCATGATAGCACACAAAATAGCATGCGAGCCAAACCCCTATATAACACATGAATAGCTCCTATATCTAGAAAATAAGAGAAGTAATATACTATGAGTCAATACAAGGTCTCCCTTTCCGATTGATAAGCTTCGGAGCGCTCGAACTGAATCGCAAGGTCCGGAAGTTTATCGAGGGACAGAGTCTTGAGGCTGAGATCGGAGTGGGACTAAAGGAATCTGAGACTACTGTGGATCTGTAATGTCTTTGGGATGGGTTCTGAACGGAATTTCTCCTCGTGATAAGTCAATATGCTATGTACTTCTTGTCGCTCTTGTTTTTATCGGAATTAGGGCTTGTAGACCTCCTAAAGTGCGTTCGTATTCATCATTGGATGATTCTAGCTAAGAAACGTTAGATTGAACTATTTCGGAACCAATTTGCTAACCACAGAATAGAACTAAGAATGTTATCGATCAGAGTTCGTGACCAAGAATATCCTTCACATCTTTAAGGGATTCAAGACGAGAAGCCGGTTTGTAGCCAGAACGGTTTTATCCATCTTCTTCAGCTTCAAAATAGCAAGAAGTACGCCCATACCAAATCCGCCGTTTCAAGCCTCAACCCTTATATAATATCGTCCTCGTCCTCATCATCATACTCCTCGTCCCTCTTCTCCTCCTGCACCACCGCTATGAACAATCCCAACGCCTTCTTACGAAGAGTCCCAAGTCCGCCTTTCCCAGCATTTACATAGCTGTGTTTATTATAAGCTTTCATAACATCAGTAAATGCCCTATCAACATCAAGCCCTTCCCTCGTCTTGATAACCCCTTGTAACTGAACAGGAGCAGCCCCAGCTTGAAGCCCAGTCATCCCTCCTACAGCCATCGCACCACTCATACTTGAAGCACCGATGCCTTGGAAGTTCATTGTTGATCCACCCATTGCCAAGTGGCCAGGGCAATCCCACTTTCCATCTGCGCTGGGGGCTGAAGGTATGTTAAGGTCTGTTCGCTAGGTGAGAGTAGTTTCGGTCGAAGATGAAGAGTCAGCAGCAATCCTTGAAAATGGGGAGGCCAGACTCGAAGCCCTCAGGCTGTTCATACCAGCGGAGGCCATGGACTTCCAAAACATGCCTCCAAAGCTCCCATTTACATGAACGCCTCCAAAAGGCCTTGCCAGAAAAGAAGAGAGAGTATGGTTTCACGTACCAATTGTTTTGTGCCGTGCCTGAAACTCACTAGTAAAGCCCAGACTCGACTCAGGTACTAGTAATTGAGTAGACCCAGTAGCTGGCTCAGCCGATGAGTAGGATAGGAAACCGTTACCATGCCTGATGAATTTTGGTTTATGGCCTCCCTGCACAGTAGAGCCTCGTTCCGGTAAACGTGTTTGAGCAGACTGGGAAGCTGGCTCGTGTGGAGAGTAGGATAGGAAACCACCTCTCTGCTTAGTATAGTCCTGATGTCTGCCTCTGCGACAAGATGATGTCAAAGCGGCGGGGGAGCTTGTAACCCATTTCCTGCCACTGCGAATCGACTTGTAATGGTCCAGCAAGTCCTCCTTATTGTCTGAACCTCTCGGCTTTGGGCTGCTGAAGGCTTTTGTATCTGATCTATTTCCAGCACGTCCTTCTCGCGGGTTGTCGCTTCCATCGGCTTCGCTGTTTTCGTGCATGGTCGCGCTCGACATACTTGGATGTGTGGTTGTATGCGCTCGTTCGAAAATGTGGTAGGAATTTGAGAGGGGTAGAGCGGCTCGTGCGAAGGTAATGGAGGGAATTGAAGAAAATAGGAGTTATATTATTTGAATTAAAATTTCACCCCTACACAGACAGCTCCGGGGCGTTGGGGTGTTTTCTGGGTGACCTTGAAGAACACAACGCAACCAAAAATGGTGCCCCTGAGAGATCAGAAACTACCCGACATATCAAAACAGCTAATTGGCAGTTCCAAAGCCCTGGAGAGATAAAGCCTTCAAAGAGCGATTTGCATCAGCATTTCAGACGTATAATTCAGTGGCTACACTGCTCATCAGCCAAGCTCAACGTTCGTTGTTGTGATGACTTACCCGTCTTCGACTTTCGCACACTTGTTTTCTTTCCTTCACTTACAACCACCAACCATATACCACCAACTACAAAAAAAGACAGCCCTACCAGTGCTGCCATCCACAACCTTTCGGCAGCGTACTGCCATCATCAACAGTACACTTTGAAAACACTATGTCTCGCTGCGGCGCCCGAAACCCGTAGGGGCCCAATGACTCTCGCCGTATGGCTCTCGCCGCATGACTTGCAGCTCTTTGTTGCGCCCTGTAAGTTACTCTTGTCTCCATGATCGACCAAATCAGCTTCATCTAACAGCTTGGCAAGACTGAGGGGGTGGATAATGAGTCGAGCTTTGGGATTTGCGGCTCTGTGTCGCGTCACGTAAGTTAATCTATCTCCATGGTCGATCGGAGCGCTTCCATCTAACAGCTCAGCGAGTGAGAGGGTCCAATGACTCTCGCCGTAGGATTCGCGGCTTTGTGTCGCGCTATGTAAGTTGTCCAACCTCTACAAGCCGGTCGGAATGCTTCATCTAACAACAGCTCAGCCAGAACGAGGGGGTCCAATGACTCTCGCCGTAGGATTTGCGGCTGTGTCGCGCCAATGTGAGTTACGCTTATCCTGTGGCCGATAGGATCAGCTTCATCTAACAGCTCGACCATTATGAAGGTGCTTCCAGTTATCCAAAGAATGGCAACAGGAAAACGGCAGCATACTTTATTCCTACCATTCACCATGTGATCACAAAAAGAGCAATACCCGGGCTTCCATATTGGTCCCCACCCATGAACTGGCTTTTTGAAACTTTCTCAATGAGCTAGAAAGCATTTGGGAACCAACGTCATGGTCAGCACTGGTGGTACTGGTCTTCGCGAAGATATGTTTGTCTGAGTGAGGCCGTTCACATTGTTGTTGGCACAAGTGACACAGAATCGTTGACTTCTTGTCAATCGATTCCCACCCAAGCCAAAGTCTCCGCCAGGATCGAAACCAAAGCACGTCGGTGGTGCATCAAGAGGTGGACTTATGCGCAGTGGCCGTAGATCGAAAGAGGAGCACCAAGAGAAAGGGTTGTTCCGTTGGACGATCCACATGGGCAGGCGGTTCTCTTTAGGAATTCATGGTCGCATTGGCGCGGCCGCGCACGACAACGAGCAAGAGAAATTTCAGCCCCTCGCTGAAGAAGTCAAACAAGATCAAGAAGAGGGCCCCATTCTATTGTCAGAGGCAATGATCGAAGCGGAACACCTGCTGTGCAACATGCAGCCTCATTGAATTCCGAATCCACAAGCTCCACGAACAGACCTTGCTCTTCTCCAGACCCAAGTATGGCCAACATGCCAACACCTTCCGGTGCTGTTCACGTCCCGCCTCGGTCTGTAGACCAACATATCATGCCTTTCAGCGCGACATTTCCGGGCACATTTTGACTTGCCACCAGAAGTGGGAAGACACTTCAGGCATCGACCAATCCGCGCAGTCCGACCCAATAGCAGGCTTACCTTCCACATCGATATTGTCTCCCGTAAGCCAACCTCAGCTTCAAGCGGAACAAGACCAAGAGATCGGAGGCTTGGTGACGAGCAAAATCATGCGGAGGATACTGAGATAGGCTTACGAGATGGCGAGTCAGGCCAACGACCAAGGATTCGTACCACGGACAATCCAAGTGTCATGGTTCAGGTACCGCCAAAGGATATGATCAAGTCGAGACAGAGACAGTCGCCACACCTCACATAGGAGCCGAACGTATTGCCAAAGATGCACAGGAAGGCGACACTGTATTGGCTTGACTGAGAATCGAACTTCCTGAGCAGCCTGCGCCACATTTGAGCCGCTTGGGAGCTCTGCGAACATTGAGCGTGGACCGAGGTGACGGAAGGTCGAGAAGAAAACAGAACTCTTCCCATGATGTATTCCTGAACGCTCTTCGATACCTTAAGGTGCAATTCAACGACTAAAAGGTAATGAGTTGTGACCAGTCTGCACTGGCAGTCTCATAGCAATCGACCAAGATCTCGCTATGATGCCTCGATCATTGCTCAAACTCCGCAACCCTCATGAACACGGCCCCAGACCAAGCTCTTACGCCAGTCACTCCACCCAACACTCGCCGTGCTTTCAGTCAGCCAAGCCCAAACAGAGATCTTTGGACAGCTCAACAACACCAGACGAGTGGCATGGATGTGAAAAGTAGGAGACCATGATTAGGGACTTCGTTGATAGAGTAGGAAGAGAGAGAGAAATGTATCTTTGGAGAGGGGAAGGGAGACGAGCAAATAACCAATTGGGTCGAGGAACGAGAGTGGACCGAGGGCAGGCACGCAAGAAAGCAATGTACCGCTGATATGGAGGAAAGCCATATGTAGCATGAAACAAAGTGCTTGTGTTTATCAGTCCCTTTCCTTCCTTCTCTTTCTTCTTTGTTCTTTCTTTCCTCTTTACGCTACTTTCTTTTGACCTCACGTCTATTTTCGTTTGTCAGCGTCAGTGTGATTTTACAGCATGTCAATCTGTCTTACATTCATCTCTCCAGTTACGTTGTGTTGTTTGGAAGCAGCTTTGGATCCGAGCAAGCTCTATTCGGGGATCATTTTCGCTTGAGCTTAAGGAGTTGTAAAACGCTCCACCGGGACCATGGAGCTGGGACTTCCGGTTTGTAAACATCCTTCCTAGGACTGATTCTCGGTAAGTGGTCATTACATTGGATGACTTCCATGCCGTTATCCAGATCTTGTCATCTCCTTGGCAAGCATGCTTTTTCTTGTCCAATGTTGGATTTTATCTCTCCATCTTGTACCCTAATAAGTTCGTCACCGTCATGCCAGAGTCGATGTCGATAAATTTACGGCTTCTTCCAAAGAAGACATTGCCAGGGAATCATCAATATGTATCCCAAGTGCAGCAGTTCCCGAGATATAGATTCTGTATTTGGCAAGCAAAATCGCTCTCATGTGGAGGTATCGCTGTGTCGCGCAGGACTAGAAGGCGGAGGGCAATCGTCGCAAGAGAGTGGGTGCAGGCAACGACCTCACATCGTGCTTTGTCGTGGCCGCCTTGCCGTATTCTTGATACTGTCTTGCTGCAGCTGTGTCGAAATTTGCCAGCCAAATTGCTTCTCCGAGGTCTCTTCCACAAGCAGGCACAGAGATAGCAAATTGCAGGCAGCTTTCGAGGCGCGTACTCAAGGTTGATTAGAATCCAAGTGTGGGCTTTGAACAACCAACGCTGAGTGTACGCTTAAAGCCTGCCAGTAATTCTCAATTCCTGCTTCCTGCATCATCGTTGATTGTGTGGCATAGTTCCGAGAGTCGAGCACCAAGTCCAAGACATTGTGATGGAAGACAATGTGGCAAATTCAGGGCAATACTGCTGTTCTAGTATCTTTACAGAATCAGTAGAAGCTCGCAGCTGTGTGTAGTTGAGGCTCGGCTGAATTGTCCGCGTTCTGGCTAGCACTCCGAGATCTGGAGGGAAGTCTGAACAGATTTTCCCATTCCAAAGCAAGCATGTCTTAAAGGGGAGCTGGGTACAAGATATGCACTAGTTAGTGATTTGCGGAATTCACTGATCCTTTCTGTGTAGCTTTGCTGGCGAGCTTTCGGGGGTGGAGTGGTCCAAGTCCAGGCAGGGAGCTCCGGGTGAGAACTTCCTGCTCATGGGCAACGCATGATGCTTCTCATTTGGCAGTCTTCAGTCTCACAGTCTGTCGTCGACTTGAGGCGTGGTGGGAGGAGGTAGGTAATGTAGGGCAGATGCTCATCAGAGTCGCGGTCGCTCGTGCTCGGGTATTGGGACACGGTTTATAGGGGGGATTGGAAGAGTCGGACGGGCTGGAGATGGTTCGAGAGGCCCAAATGGGCTATGGTAGCTTGTTGTGGTGGGTTTGGTGGGCTCATTGTAGAGGGCTTGGTGGGTTCGTCGTCGCGATGCTGTGGTGGGTAGCTTCCATCTACTAACAGGGGCGTGCAAAATTGAGTGGAGAAGAAAGCAACCACCCGCACATTCAGTTCCCATCAAAACATCCACTTCCAATACCTATCACCATCATTACTACTTCTCTCTGTGACTTCCTTTCTATTCTGCCGCCATCTCTATGGTCGTAGCACGGCTTGCGCCCTTTGCCTTGATCCTCAGGCTCCTCCATCTGCGCCTCCAACCACCAACCAGAAGCCTCCACAGCTATGGACTATTAGTACCTACACTCTCGTACCGCCGGTTCACGCAGTCTGAGCCCCTAACTTGTTACGTTTGTACGCATATTATCCAGCTCTGTAGTGCCTCTTTCCCGCCAGGAGTTTAGGACCTGCTTCCCATCAACTCCCAGTTTTTGACTTGCGAAATGGGTACTACCAGCTGACACGACCTCCGTCAGTTGTGTATTTCGGATTTTACCATCACTCTCACACTAGGTTTGTTGATTGCTATGGGAGCAACTGCTATGGCATATTTCTTCAGACTAAGCGGCCCAGACCTGAGCATCTTACATCTCTCTCCCCATCCTACTTCGGAGTCACTGACAGGCTCTTAGTGGCCCTCATCTCTTGCGACTCCTTCTCCATTCGAATACCCTCCTTATTGGTAGACTACATCTCAAGCCAACGTCTTTCTGATTCTTCACACCATACTTTTTACACAGTCTCCCATCTTCATACTTCCATACTTTCCTGTTCAGGTCTCCTCTGAGCTACGAGCTTTGTAATCCCGGAAAGAGATCGAATTTGTTTCGGCCAGTCTTTGCTTGAGTTAACTTTGTCTCTTGCCATGGAATCTTGCCCTCCGATTTCAATAAAACGATGGACATGTTTCATGATCATGCTCATCGCTACTGAGATTCCGAGAAATACTTCCTTCTTTCTCTCGTCCAGCCTGCTCGGCCTTAGTCAGCTTTGTTCAGCTTCGGGTCGCCACCAACGATGAAGCTCCTATGTTGAGAAAGCTCTTTAAGCAAAGGATTTTTTTCTGCTTGACCCATGCTCCTCCGCTATCCGACCTGTATCTCGCCTGAGTCGGAATGAAGCCATCAAAGAGGCTAGGTAGTGCAGTGGTTAGCACATCAGCGGGTAAAGCCCCAGCCGCCCTTGAGCAAGGCAGGAGGCATCCCCTGAGCAAGGATGTGGGGCCCCACAGCTGAAGACCTAGGTTCGATTCCTAGCCCGGCCAATTATTTTATATCTTTTGTCATTTCTTAGATGCCGCAAAGATCTTGAGCATCCATATGCTGACGCCTATTTTTGGTGTGGCTCGAATCGGAAATGGCTGCCCTCAAAAGTGGTCCCACACTGCTCGCAATCTTCCGTTGCCCGAGCGCAGCATCGAACAGATCAAGATGCAAATAGCCTTTTCGGCAGCAGGCAAGCTAATCATGTTTTTGAATCATAGGTGTCTGCTTTGGGAATTGACATTGCTCAAGGTGGGTATAAAGACCAAAGGACTAGTGTTTTTCTTCAAGGGAGGTAGCTGATGTATCTTATGATTTTGGCTTGGTGGTTGGTATCCAGGTCGTCCCGTTGGTGGGACCCCTCCCTTTTTGCCAGATTTCCAAGTTGCTGGTTCAGTCCATGCAGAGCTAGTATTCCTTCCTGCCCTCTTTCTTGAACCGAATGGTTCGTGTCTCACAATCTCCGACATACAGCTCACGCGAACGTATCGTCAATATCAGTACCAATCTCGTCTTTAGTCATTGCAGAATGGGAAGATAGAGTTGTATTTTCTATTTGTCAATAGAAACACGAGTCCAATTGGCCACAATCATGGCGTTGCCGAGTTGAACTGCTAATTTGGTCTGCACACTAGGGATTCTCTTGACTTCACCGGTCCTATTCATTTCATAGTGTTTGCTGTATCTCGCTGCATTTGGGATCCCGGTAGACACAGTTAACCTTTTGGAAAGCTGAGTAGATTTGTTGGCTCTCTCTGGAGTGTGTGACGTCTGGCTCACAATCATCTTAAAGACGCCTGCAGAGGGTTCAGACAGTGCTCTGGGGGAATGCTAGGCAGCTTACGTTCAGATCTCGCGTCACATCTAGAATCTTGGCTGTAGATTTGACCATCGCGCAAACAACACCAGACCAAATTGCTAATTGCTATCAACCTTCGCCAACTCACTCAATCCCGTATGTTTGTCTCACACAGGTCTGTCTAGGTAGAGTCCTAACGCCCCTTTAGATCAACACAACCATTCCCATCATGCCCGGTCCTGCGCCAACCTCCACCAACATTGGCCGCTACGGGCTATCATACGACCAGGCCTATGGCCACCCAGCTCAAGCTCGGCAGATCGTTAGTACTAGCCCTCATTCACTGACTCTGCGCCCTCGGCTTTGTTACATTCCTCTCATCAGAATCTGCCGCTGTTGCTCTGTGGTAGAGATTTCTGAATACCAGGAAGGTTTCAGGCGAAATTCTAGCTCCCATCAGAGCTTCATTGCGCTTCTCTAGAACTCACAGTACTAACAGAACAACCAGAGTACCACGAACCAACGCGCCCCCTCCTCTGCCCCTGCCACCACGTCCTCCTCATCGCGTCTTGTCTCTCCCCCGGGCTCGTCTGCCTACGACGCAGACGACGAGAAAGAGGTCCTGGCCCGCACCGCCGAAAAGGCGAACAAAGAGAAGGAGAGGAAGGAGAGGAATGGGGGCCCCTAGACGGGTGGAATGTGGGGAGGAAAGCTGGAATGACAGCACAGGATAATATCCTATTAAAATAATTATTGAGCGATTGCTCTGGGGTGAAAACATAGACTTTGCCCGCTGAGTTTTGGTGTTTGTACACGATTATTGTGCATTGAGTGAGATATGGTATACTAACTTTTCCAGCGAGTTGCAGTCAAGAGCTCAACATGGATTATCCTATAAGAAATTGTTTTCGAATAATAGTAGCGCTACTAATGGCTAGGTTTCTTCGATCTCATGATTATATTCAACTCGGAAGGGGAGCTCCTGCTTAGTATATTCCAGATCCTTTGCCAGTTATACAATCTGTATTTTCTCGGGCGCGGACATTACCGTAGTAAGATCACACCCGGTGCAGCAAACATCTCCGTCGAAACCGGTCTTCTTGACAAGATATCGAGAATCTTAGAGAGTTAACGGTCGTCGTGCTCTCGCTTGAACGGTGCCTGGAATAAACGAAATTTACTTTTGATATCTTATATACTCAACATCGTAAGGTCTTTTAAAATTCCATCATTTCAGTCGTGTGACCATAAGTCATACCATCGAAATCTCATAGATATATCATCGGAAATATAAATCGTAAGCCATGAACAAGTCCTTGACATCACTCACACCTCCCTAGCGCCAAAACCCGCAGTCTCAAAATCTAAAGATCCATCCTACGTAAAATCATACCACCACCATTCCAACCCCACCCTCCCAAAATCCGTAACCCCATGAAAAAAAAAATTCCCATCCAACCCATCCAACCCATCCAAAGAACCCCCAACCCCTCATCACCATCCAACCAAAAATCAAACCAGCCATCTCACTCACTCCATCAAAAATTTCCTCGCCCCCTAGGCATCGTAACATCACCCCCCCTCAAATCACCCAAATTCCCCCTCCTCCTCCTCAAAGCCTTCGTACTCACCTCCCCAGACGAACAAGCACCCCCAACTATATCCCCCGAACAACGCATTTCCTCCCACGGACAGGGATTCTCCCCCCAGGGACAACAGGAAGAAGTCCCCGAATGCAACGTCACAGATTCTGTATCCTGACTCCTCACACGACTATCCCTTCGCCTCGTTGCAACAGCGCGGGAGGAACGCGGGCGGTTCCTTGATGGGATTTCGGGGACGGGTGGGGAGGGGGGGGGAAGGATGGTTGTTATTGGTGTTTCGCCCCAGGGGAGGGTGGGAGAGAGGGGTGCTATTGGGGAAGGGTGAAAATGTGTTGTTGTTGTTGTCGTTGTTGTTGGGGAGGTGGAGGTGGTTGACATGTGGTTGTAGGATGGGGAGAGTGGATTTGTTGGTGGTGTTGGTGTTGAGCATGGACGGGCTGGCGTGATTGTTGTGTTTATGTATGTTTGGATTGAGATTGTGGATGGGTATGATTCCGATTCCGTTTCGGATTTTGAAGATGCTGTGAGGTTTGATGCGATGTTAGAAATGTGTCTTATTTTCGCGATGATGGTGATGATGTTTTACTTCAAAAATTGGTGGCGATGGAGATTTTGGAGGGGTTTGGGGTTGCTTCTGGAGATATGGATGGTGGGGCTGCTTTAGTAGGTATCAATGAAAGGAACGGGCGCGAAATGGAAATTGTGAAAACTTACCTTTTCGACGGCGACAACAGAATGGGAAGTTACGGAAGGCATGGCCGATGGCGTTGAAGATCCCGCACATAGTGAGATTTCAGCGAGAGAGGGAGAGAGATATGCCTACCGTGCTGGACATGCCTCCGTGCAAGGCATAAATGAAACACTTATACATTGCTATGGGTTGGCAGACTGGAAGTCGTTGTTGGCATTCATGGCACGAAGGGGCAGGTCGTTCTTGACCGTCTTTTAGGAATTTACTTGCAAAGAACGCGCGTGTATACATGAAATATAGACTGGGATTGAGGTAGTTGAGAGGTAATAATGATGGAGAGGTTGGTGGTAAGAGGTGTATACCTCGCTGTCAAGTATGCGTTGGCATCGCGTATCCTTTTTTTCTTTTTCCTTTTTCCTTTTTCTTCTTTTCCGTTTCTGGTGAGGTTAGAATTGCAAAATACATTGATGGGAAATGACTTTGTTAAGTTTGCTAAGAAATAGAACTTGGTGCTACAGTATACTGTAAGAAGCGCGATAAAGACCCGTCGTCGAAGCGAATTGTAGGAGAGATTCTGACGGTAAATCATATCACTCAACGAAGGAAAGCGGTAACACGCGATGAAATGATACAAAAATGAATGACTATCAGCGAACCATCTGATCATAACTTTGGTCAGTTGACGAGCAACAGCTCTTGCTGAGACAGAACGGACAGAACCATCTGTCTAGACGAAGCGTTCGGTATAGCAACAACGATGGAGATGACTAGTTCAGGTATCGTTCTCCAATCGTATACTTTGGCAAAGACGATGACTGTGTAGACAGGAAACCTTCATCCGGACAATATCTCCCAACAGCAGACGACTGTGTACCAACCTCCTGACTCTTCCCACTATCGTTGAGCTGGCGACCGGTATCGGGTGTACGTGCGGATCATCCCTGAGCGACGACGTGGACATCACGAGGCTTCAGCCAAGGCATTTGACGATCAGATCAAGCATTCCGCGGAAGAGATGCAGTCAGATCTTATCTGGTGTTGCGTTGTGTAATAAAGGTTGATTTGTTGACTTCTCGATTATTGAGGTATGTATACACTTGGTTACACCTACACAAACATCAACAAATGTCATTTTTGCTCCAATAAACATGATTTTGATCGCATTTTCTTCTACTTATTTAGTTTACTCTCGGAAACCGAACTACCTCTCGCCGCAACGTATAGCAACCTCGCTATCGTCGTCGCAAGATAGTAGATCCTACTATACTAATATAGGGACATAGTGTCCTCTCCGCCGGCTAAGAAGCCCTATACGACCCTAGCGTATAGTACGGCGCTAACTATACTAGGCTATAGGAGCCTAATACTCTATCTTAGGCCAACCTCCAATAGTACGTAGTAAGACGCTAGAAGCGGATAAATACTAATTACCTTCTACCGCCTAGGCTCAATCTAGGTATACGCGCGCCTAATATAAACTCTGTAACAGGGACTATTATAGGTTAATTTAAAGCGATTGAAAGACAGACCGCAAAGAAGCGTAAGGTCTAGTTTGGGTTCGCCCGCTATATCGATTTATTTATCGCCGAAACGAAAGACCCTAAGAAGTATACCGCTACCCGGGATCTAGAAGAGATAGTCTCTAAATTCCTCTCTACCGCACTCTACGCCTCTATAGGAGGCGAGGTCTTTGCTCCTATCCGAGTAAAGAGTAGTACGGTCTAGTCCTCTACCCCTTCTAAGGTAGTCTCCTTTGCGGACGTAGCTAAAGAGGGTCTAGCAAAGACCTTCGATAGCCGAGACTAGAATAGGCCTAAGAGACCTCTCCTAACCTAAGTAAGTAGTAAGGGGGGTAGTACTATAACAGGCGTATCTACTAGGAAGCTCGACTACTATATTCTTGTTATAGTCTCCGAATCAGCTCGGCTCAACCGACCAGAGCTATTTGTACTACGCCAGGCTATCTATAGTAAGATAACGGGGTTTACTCTTACTAGTATCCCCTCAATTACCCGTACTAGGACTAGGTAGGCTATCTCGCTAGCTAATAATATAGTATAAGACCTCCTTAACGGATAGGAGGGTCTCGAGGTACTACGCCGTACTATAGACGCGGTTAATATTAAGAAACCTAAAGTCTAGTACAACTACGCCGTCCCTAGGGTCCCTACTACTATCCGACCCCTCCTTAGAGACTAGAGTATCGATGCTAGCTCTCTTATCCGCGAGGAAGTTATTACTTAGACTAATATATAACTAGTTAGTATCCGCCCCTCAAGATATAGTACCGACCTATATACTAGCCTAACTACCTAGATTATATCCTTCCTAGACCCTATTCGCTTATTCACGCTTTTTGGAGCGAGCCAGCCTTCTAAGCTGATTACTAAGAAGCCTATAATTACTAGGTACAACCTAGGGTACTAAGGGTACTACAACCCCGCGAAATGTACCCGGAATGCACGCTACTCTAACTATAGCGTCTCTATAAACTCGTACCAAGGCCCCTTAGGACTTAACTATACCGCTCTACCTTAATATACGAACTACTAGGGCCCTACGGTCGCCGGCTATACTAGCTACCCAGCGGTACTAGTAAGGAAAGATAGGAAACTAATTAAGCTCTCTAAGAAATAGCTCGATACAATTCGACGATATAGAAACAAAGCCTTTATCGAAAAGCACGCCCTACCTACTATAATAGGACCCGGCGAACCACCCTACAAACCTACGCAATAATAGGGACCCTCGACTGCGGCCAAAGAAACAGCTAGATAGGTACTAAAGAGAAAGGGTAGCGAGCGTATTACGGCGTACGAGAAATCTAGGTTAATACTACTTCTAGCTCCCCCCTCCTCCTCCTCCTCCTTAGTAGGCCTACCCTTAGACTCCTCACAAGAAGGTACAGGCGTTAGGACGGAGGGAGTAACAGTCCCTACCAAGCTAATAAGGAGGACCGCCGCCTCGCAAACTACGAGCGAGAGTAGCAAGAATAGCGAGTCTAGCTAGGAGAGTATAGACATTGACTAGAGTACCCCTTCTACCTAATATTAGGGACGCCGAGAAGGCACCACGGCCGCGGCCGTACCTAGACGCCTAGTAGGGACATCCAGATCTACTAGGCGAACGTTGGAAAGTCTACTACTTTCTATATTACGATACTATAACTATTATATCTCGAAGGAATTGACGTAGTATATATCTAAGAACTATTTACCTTCAACGGAACAAGAACGCAAAACCACCCGGTATTTAGCTACTTTGTACTAATAGATAGCTAGGAGATCGAGCTAGAGGCGATAGAGATATCCTTTACCGATATTAGGCCTAGGGTAATAATATATATCCGAAAAGGGGCGGGCCTCTATATATAATAGAGACGCCCAATTAGGAGCCGCGACCTCGTATAGATAGAGGTTAATAGATACCTTATTCTTAACGCCTACAGGCAACTATAGATACTAGAGGTAATAGAGTATATCTCGCAGCTTACCCCCTTGCTACGATACGTAGTTAGAGGCGACTTCAACTACTCATACGATATATTTAAACCCGGGATTCCAACAGGCCGCATAGGATAGAAGATGGCTAGCTGGGTAACCGCGAGCGGGATAGATTTTATAGGCGAACCGGGCGAACCTACCTATAGGGCGGGATATATACTAGATCTTACCTTCTCGAACGTCCCGTTTACTATAACCTTAGTTCGCCCTAATCTATATTGCGGCTCCGACTATGAGACGTAGGTAACAACTATACTAGAGAGAGTAATAGTATATCTCTACTAGATCCTATTAGGTATATAGGTATAAATTGACGTCAATGAAAAGACAAGACAATAAAGGAAAAGATAAAGAAAGGACTAGTTATTAGTATAGTATATTCTACTTAATTAATAACCTATAAGAGAGCTTGTAGGTTATAACTATATCCTATCCCTATACTATAACCACCATATTATATCATATAGAGTTGGTAGGTAGGAATATCCCTAACCTGAGAGCAGTACCCAACCTATCTATATATGTTACTATATAGGATAATATTATCCAAACACTGGCAACTCTTCTTTTATAGAAGGAAACAAGGTAGAGACCGTGGGGTAGATATATAGAAAAGAAATAAACTTATAAACTCCAAAATCTTAAGTGCTAATATCCTAAACCTAATCTAGTATCCAAATCAAAAGCAGTGAATCTAGGTGAATTGAAAGCTGTGCTAATCGTATGCGTAGGTGAATTTGTAGCACTTAGAAGTATTGAAATCCTATCCGAAACTATCTATATTGAACTAAGATCTGATATAGTACAAATCGAAAATTCTGAAGTAACTATTACTAAAATAACGCCCACGCTCGGGTAGTAGTAGTTAAACGGGTAACCAAGGCCTAAATTGCGGAGCCTAGGCATCTATAGACTAATAGGAAGCTCAAGTTAATAACTTTTATCATGTGACCTATTTCCTATTAGTAGATGTTACTAGCTAGTAATACTATAAAGTAACTAGGCTAGGCTACTATTTAGTACTTAAGCTTTATCTTTTATAGTTGAATTTACTATCCTTAAAATAATTAAT